>PVKA01001510.1:0-45370 GCA_004027165.1 Ctenomys sociabilis
AAACACCTCTCAGCAAACTAAACATTGAAGGAAATTTCCTCATACTGATGTAGATATGAGGAATTTATAAAAACCTATAGCTAATATCATACTCAATGATAAAAACTTAATATCATTCTCAATAGTAAAAGATGGAATGCCTTAGTTCTAAGGTCAGGAACAAGGCTATGGTGTCTGTCTCCCCTACTCGCTATTACTTAGCACCATACCCGCAGGCCAGCCCATGCACAAGACCAAAGACAAACACATTAGAAAGGTTGCTAAGTAAGAAGTAAAGCTGCCCCCAAATGTAAATGACATGATTGCTGAGACTGAAAACCCAAAGCAGCTACAAAAACTTCATAGAAATCATTAATAAATACAGTAATATCTCTAAAGTATATCAGCATATAAAAATCAATAGCATTTTATGAACTACTAATGGGAAATTGAAACTCTAAAAATATGTGCTATTTAAATTACATCCAAAAACAAAATTCTTAGATAGAAGGTCTAATAAAATATGCAACATTTTCATGCTGAAGTTACAGAATGATAACAAACTAAATCAAAGCAAATATGAGTGATACAAGACACAATAAACCCAGGATTAGAAGATACAGTATTGCAAAGGTGACAGTTGTATTCAAATTGATATATACATTAGAAATAATTTCAATAAAAATACCAGCAGGGTGGTTTTTTTTAATTGCAGGTTCCAAAATATAAAACGATAAAGACCTAAAATAGCTCAAACAACTCTGAAAAAGAATAAATTTGAAGAAGTCACGCTACGATTAGGGTACTTCCTATAAAACTACAGACAGTGTCACACTGGCAGGGAGAAAAGTGGACTAGGGGAGCAGAACAAGCCCAGGAACAGACCACATACTTACGGCTGATTTTTTGTTTGTTTGTTTGCAGTACTCAGAATTGAACTCAGGACCTTGCACTGGGCAGACAGGCACTCATGCCAAGAGGCCACCAAGCTGTGCTCTCCTGAGAAATGAAGCCTGTTGCCTCCATCTTTCCCTGACCTTTACTTCAACCCTATTCACTGAGATATGCAGATCTTGCAATATCGAACCAGATGTTCCCTTAATTGGCTAAAAGAACGTGAGCAAGTCCCATTGAGAGACCAGCATGTCTAGCGTATGTGAGCAACAATCCCTCCTCTGCTGATGTGAGTGGAGGTTTCAGCAAGGTCCTGTGAGATTCCAGACCAGCATCTCAGCAGAGGCCACGAGACTCAGAAAGAAGCACACCTTTCTGCCAGTAAAGGTGCCAGCCTTGTCACACTGCTAATTGGAGACCTTTATGCCTGGTACAAAATTGCTCTGCTTCACATTATAGCTGATGCCTGCAAAGTTTTTTTTTTCCTAGCACCCTGCCACAACTCACACGTGCCTCCTTGATTGGCACCAAAAAAATCCATGAGATTTTGGACTTGGACTTTTGTGCTACAGAGAACACGGGTCATCCCAGAGCCCCTCAACTGCAGAGTCTTCTCTCTTTGTTTTTCTTTTGTAGCCATGTACCCAATCACCAGGAGGGAGAACTGAACCTTTCACAGGGTTTTTGGTACAAAGTCTGCTTAACTGAAAAGAGAAAGTCTTCTCAGTGAAACAGGAATGATTTCTCAATCATTCACATGCAGTGTTGAACAGATGTAGCATGGATTAAGATGTAAAAGAAAGACTTTAAGAGGAAAACAGGAGAAAATCTTCATGGCCTTGCCTTGGGCAAACAGTCCCAATAGCAAAATCATGATCCACAAAAGAAATTTTGATGAACGAAACTTCATTAAAATTAAAAATTTCCATGATGTGGTGGCATTAAGAGAAGGAAAAGAGTAGGGTAGTGGCGGTGAACCTTTAGTGCATTCAGTGGGACAGCCTGCGTGGCACACGTGCCGTAGGCCCACCACCACCGGGCCGGGAGAACATGCCCGGAATCCACATGTCAAGGAATATTTAAGACTCTCAAAAGCCAGGAGCAAGACAACAGGTCAACCCAGTGTTCAAACTGGGCAAAATATTTGAACAAATGTTTCACCAAAGCAGACACACAGTGCAAGAAACAAGCGCAAGAAAAGGCTCTACATTGTAAAATCAGGAAACAAATATAAAATCGCAATTAAAAGCGCACAATAAATCAGTACTTCATACTATGGAAATCACTACAACTTGTACTAAACTGGCAATATCGAGTGCAGAGGGAGGGTGGAAAAACGGACGCCCGCAGCAGTCACATCAGGCAGGGATGAAAGCAACACAGCCGGGTCCCTAGAAAGCAACTGAGAGTCTCATAGAGTCAACCACACTCTCACCCTGTCACCCAGCAATCCCACACCTGATGAGGTTGCCTACCTGAGCAGCGAGACCCACACCTCAGCAGCCCAGTGCACCTAAAGGGTTGGCTGTTTCCCTGGGATCGGGCGGCTGTCAGCATCGAGAGAGGACTAGGGGCTGGTGAGGTGCTGAATTCCACCCATGACCCCATGGAGCAGAGCAGGCAGCATTCTCCTGTCCACGGCCACCTCAGGGCTGCCCTGGAAGCAAAGCCACACTACCAAGTGCTTGCCTTCCCAGGGCTGGGGCCTCCATCGCAGGTCTCAGGAATGACTCTCAGTCAGAAGCGGGGCTGTTTACCCATGACATAGATGTGTGCCCGTGGAGCATGACCCCCCGTGCCACACATTTTCCCTTTGCAGAAGTCTAGTGATCCTGTCACCAACAAACTGCTTTGATTCCCGGCTGGCCAGTGCCCCAGACCTAGGGATCTTCTCCAGCCAGAAGCTGACTCGGGAGCCAGCAGCTCCCCACCATTCTTTCTGGGGCCGGAACCACCACAGAAGTGGCTCTCTGAGGATGGGGTGCTGAGCCAGGAAGCAGGCTACTCAGCTGCCACAGTAATTAGGCCTCCAGATCAGGCCCCTCAGATGGAGTGGGGATGGAGTGGGGTCCCCAACTCCTGCGGGCACCAACCCCAGGGGCTCCTTTGGAGATGAGAACAAAAGGAAAGGGACTTGCAGTCACCAAGCTGGTGTTTGTCACTCACACAATAGGTTGCTGCTGAGAACAAGTGGGAGCTGTGGTTAGGCTCTGTTCCACACAGGACCTCAGCTCTGCTCCCCACAGGCCCCTAGGCCCAACCAGAATGCAGGACTCCGCAGAACACCTGTGGCCTGCAGATGCGCAGGGACAGGCTCTGGTCCCAGCTTCCTGAGTTTTCTTGGCCACTTCACCAGGTGGCTGCAGAGGGCTATGCAGGCTGTGAGGAGCTGGAGGGGCTGGACTGGGCTGGACTGGGCCTGACACCACACCCCAGCCCGGCACTCTGCATCTCAGGCAGTGCCATCTACACCCCCTCAGCTCACCAAGGAGGCCCTGGGACCCCAGGCAGGAAATCACATGGACCCACAGCTGCCCAGCTATGGCACCTCCAGCAGTGGCAGCTGGGCCCCAGAGTGTACTCTGACCCTTTCAGGCTAAGCTCTATTGAGCACCTTCCAGAAAGACACACAGAGCCCACCCCAAAGGCAGGGTGGGGTTTCTCTGTTCAAGTTAATAATAGTCGCCCACCTGTGGACTTTTTGCTGTCATCAAAACACCTTTGCATTTCTAGCACATTTGGACACAAGTGGCCATCCGAGGGGGCTGCACTCCTGCGTGTGGCTGGTGCACACACGCACACACCTGTACCCACTCACAAGCCAGCCACACAACACAGTCCACGTGTGGACACACACATGCGCTAAGAGGACGCATGGTGCTACAGAGGACACATGCACATATGCCCAGTCATGGCACGCACACACACACGCACACACACACGCACACGCGCACACGCACACACGCACGCACACACACGCACACACACGCGCACACACGCACACACCACCACCGCCACCGCCAGTTGATCTGCAGTGCAGGTCTGTCTATCCCCCTTAATAAGGGCCGGTTTCTGGCCATGTGCTGCCAACTGTGGCCTCCACAGTAGGCTGCATGGAGGGAGGCAGAGGGCCAGCTGCCAGCGTGGCCCCTGGGAGCCGCACATCAGATTAGAGCTATTTTTAGCCCTTCTTGTCCATGTGTCTGACATCAGCTGAGCCCTGGTGGCAGCTGGGATGCAGGAGAGAGCAGGCATGAAGCAGCATTTCTTCGCAGGCCCAGCGGAAATGAAGGAGAAGCACTTGAGAGCTTCAGAAACAGGTGGCGTCCAGGGTCTTGCTGGACACAAGGTCTGGACAGCAGGGTGGCCTGAGCTGCCCTTGGGTGGACAGCGCCCACCCACCTCACTCCGGTCTCTTTTTCCCTTATGTGGACAGCATAAGGGTCCAGGTCACTCCCTGCTTCTCCAGCACAAATCTGCTTAAAAGATCCATGTCTTGGAGCCTCGGCCCCTACTATAACCTCCCAGGACAGAGACCCAGTTTGGAGTTCTTGCTCATCTTCGTTTCCCTACCAGTGGGTGGTAGGCCCACTGCTTGGCGCAGCATGTGTGCCCAATGCTTTCTGTTCTTTTTTTTGAGACAAATGTCCTGCTATGTAGTTCAGGCTGGCCTTGAACTTGTTTAGCTCGGGCTATCCTCCAACGTGCAGTGACCATCCTGCCTCACCCTCCTGAGTGCTGCAATTTCAGATACATGCCACCATTCCTAGTTCATCTGATGCTTTCTAGTGAATAAATGAATGAACTGAGCATCTGGGTAGCAAACTCCTGGAATTCTGGAAGGTTCAGATGGTTGTATTCCAGGCTCCCAGACAGGGCCAAAAAAGGCCCCTTTCTCTGGTTCCAACCCACCTTGAGGCTTCATGGCGGTTTAGAAAGCTGAACGAGCCTCCCTCCTTCCTCCCTCCCTCCTCCCTAAGCCTCCATCTCTACCCCGATGGAGCCCTCAGCCTGACCCCACTGTTTCTCTCCCCAGCCAGCAAAACAAACCCCAGGTAGGAGAACCACACCTAGGGCTATAGCAGCTGCTACACCTAGCCCAGCAGGGGCCACTTTACCTGCATCCCTGATGGGGGGTGACATTGGGGACAGATTCCCACCAGTGTCGCCCAGGTGCCCACTGTGACCTGGATTTTCTAGGGTCCAGGTGGCCTGTGACATGCAAGCTGCCCACACTGATAGGTGCAGAGAGTTCTGCCAGGGGAAAATGCCTGTGCTGTTTGAAGTTCTTCACATCATCAGATAGGACCCCCTGGACCTAAGTAAAGTCCCTCACATGTTTCTGAAGCTCTGACTCATGTCATAAACATACAAAGAGAAGGAAATGCACCCAGGGCAGGGCCAGAAGGAGCCCTGGGAGGATGCACTAGTGCCTGTCTGAAATCATCTAGTGTCTTTTTTCAGTCTATAGTAGACCTGTTCTTATGAATTTACCTGAAATGCTGAATGAAGGTGGCTCCTCATTCAATTCTGCCACCTCTCAGGGTAACATGCCCTGCCCGGGCCCTGTGTCCTTCCTGGGTGCCATGTCCTTTCAATTTCACAAATGTGCACTGTTAAGACCTTCCCAAGATCTCCATGGAGCAATCCCACCCCCTCCTAGGCAGATTCGTGTACCCAGTGGACAGAGCTGAGCATCTACTGATTGCCAGGCAGCCACAGGGGACCTGGACAAAGTCCTGATGCTGTCCTGTGTACATACCTGTCACTGTGAGGCAGCAGGCACTGAGAGCAGCAGTGGACATGGGGAAGTCACCAGGAAGCAGTCCCAGAGGCCTTTGAGGGGAGTGTGGATCACAGGGCAGACATGGGGCTGGGTGTGCAGGGGGGTTAGGGAAGGCTCCCGGGGTAAAGCCAAGGCCACAGCTGGCACCACGCAGAAAGAACTTGGAGAGAGGAGACCACGAGTGAGCAGGAGAAGAAGCCCTGTGCAAGCAGATCGAAGTGGGGCAGGCCCAGATGCTCCGTGTGGCCCAGGTTAGATCCCAGTGTTTGACTCCCAGCCTCAGCTTCAACCAACCAAAGACTGAAAACATTTCATTTGTGCTGAGCTTTCACAAACTGTTTGGGGTCCTGATTCCCTGCACAGTACAGTTGGACAGCTATGCACGTAGCACCTCTGTTAGGTATCACAAGTACCTAGGGGGTGTTCAGAGTCTCTGGGAGGATGTGTACAGATCTGGTGCAAATTCTATGCTATTTCATGGAAGAGACTTGAGCACTGGAGCATTTTGGCACCTGAAACAGTCTTCATCACATTGCTGTCTCTGGGACAAATTTCCTGACATCCACAATTTGAAGGAGAGGCGTCAGTTGACTCACAGTTTCCAGAGGGCGCTGTCCATGGTCATCTGGCTCCAAAGCAGAGACAGTATGCGGATGGGCATGGGTGGAGGACAGTTGCCCACGCCATGGCAGCCGGGAAGCAGAGGGAGAAGGAGCTGGAGACAGGCGTGTACCCTTCCAGGTCCCATCCGCACCGACAGCCTCTAACTAGGCCCCCACCTCCTCACAGCTTATTCACCCACAACTGAATTAATCAGTGGATAAATACACTGATGATTGGCATCCCCGTGATCCAATCTCTGGGGTGGGAGGGGCTATATTAGATCTAAACCATGACAGAGAACAGTTCTCCCAGACCCAAGGGACATTCGCAGGTACAAGTGAAGACAGCAAAGGGTCCCCAAACAGTCTTAGTCTAAATGCATAAGAGGAGCAGAACAGCTCTGGCTCTTCTCAGACAGACAACGCTTAATAATTCATTCACCCACAGCTCAGCATATTCTGAACGAATTTGAGATGGCAAGAGCATATGATACAGCTGGCAGGCACCCTGGGCCCTCAGCTTGCTGGCCACACCGTCCCTGCCCAAGGTCACCCTGAGAGAAGTTCCTTGCATGCCATCTTGTTGAATTCCACAACTATCTCATTAAGAGGGTGAAGTGCTATATCATTCCACACACAAGAAACATGAGACGAGGCTGGGCAAGTTCCAGGGTGGCAGGCAGGTGGCGACAGGCCAGGCCAGGCTGCATGGGGAGGAACCCGGCTCTAACCTCAGCTAGCCGAGGCAGATCGGGGCATTGCCCGTCGTTGCTCCTTTGAGCTTCCATCCTCAGGTCTTCGGCCACCCTATGCATGTCGGTGGCTTCCCTGGGTCAGGCAGGAAGGCAGGACCTCATTATCCTACTGCCACGGTCCACACCCAGTGATGATGAATGGGGCCTTGGGACCAGAATTCACCTCCCACTGGGGCAGCTTCCATGGGAGGCCGGTAATGTTGAGACCTCACTGGACCACAGCCATGCAGGTATGAAGGTGGGCTAGCAGCAGGACCCTTCCTGGGTGCTCCCTACAGTCTCTGTGTTGTTGTGGGTGGGACCTTTAGAAGGCAACTGAGTGGGCTATGGAGGTGCTCTGCCGACGTGCTGTTAGGATGTGGGGCCTGATCAGAAGACGCGGCTCGCCTGGCAGTGGCTCTGTCTGTCTGTGACTCCTCCCTCGGGCCTCTGCTCCCCATCTGCCATCCCTGAGCAGCCAAGCCCTGCCAGGCCCTCTGCTCTGCCCCTCTGCACAGGAGGAGCCAGCTGTGGCCTGAAACAGGAGCCAAAATGAACCTCTCCTCCTCCAGGCTGTGGGAAGTGATTGAGAGATGGCCTGGGATATGGGAGGGGCCATGAGGTTTGCTCCCCACCTGCACCCAGGAGAGGATAGGAGCAAGGAGGGGTCATCAGGCCCCACGTGGGAAAAGGCCTCCAGGAAGAACTTGGTGTGAGGAGGTGAACATAATTCTGAGGAGGCAGGCCGGGAAGCTGGGGGCCCAAGAAGGACAGGTGCTGGCAATGTCTCTCCCCTAGACATAGTATGGGGTGCACTGCAGGGCCTGTCCCAGGCTTTGCTGAAACCACCCAGGCCCACCCCAGGCTGGGCTCTGAGCTCACCCAGAAGGCAGGCCTGAGGGCACCTGCAGAGCTCTGGCGTGCACTTGCACTCAGAAGTGATCTGCAGTGGGCAGACGGGCCCATACATCAGCAGTGTAATATACAAGCTCGTGCATTGTACACACAGCCCGCGAACCCCTGCTGAGCACTAATAGAATAAATAAATCAGACTTTCGTATGTTCTTAGCAAGCTCGCTGAGCAGTTATTCCCTTACATTATGATATCTGAATCTTGCAAGAATGCTGTGGATTCGGAACTATCATCTCACATTATAAGTGTGAGGAGAATCTGGGGCGTCTGGATCTATCGCTTCCTTCCTTTATAAAACAGCTTTGTGAATTTACCCTTGGGAAGTAGATGACTTAGTAGGCTCAGTGGATTCACACACTCGTGTACCACTACCACAGTCTGGGGCACTGGCACCCCCAAAAGAGATTCTGCACCTCCAACAGTCACCACACTCTTCTCTCTCACCACACCTCTAGGCAGGCACTAACCCCTCCGTGGCTCTAGAGATTAGCACGTTCTTGGGCTTTCCTACAAATGGGCTCATATGATACCTGGGGGTCACATGTACCCGGATTCTTATGTACCTGTATCATGTGCACCTGGCTTCTCTCACCGAGAACAATTTCAAGGGCCACCCCTGGCGTGGCCAAGTGGCGGCGAACCTGTGGCAAGGGGACCACAGTGGGCTGCTGATGTCCCTGAAGGCTCAGTAAGGCTTCCCCTCAGTGTCAGCCGGGGTCAGCGCTTCGTCCTTCCCTGTGGCTGAGCAGCGCTACCTGTGGGTCACCCTTCACTCTCTGTTCATTAGCTGATGGACGCTGAAGTTGTTTCCATTTTGGCTCTCATGAATGACGGTGCTATGAGCATTCGTGCACATGTTTTTTGTAGAAATACAGGTTTTCCTCTTTCTCAGACACACACCCACACGCGGTAAAATGGCAGGGTTGTGCAGTAATCCTCTTTAACCTTTGCAAGACTGCAGGACTCCTCAGTGGCGCCCTACGCCCTCTCGGTCTGACCAGCAGCGTCTGCCCACACAGCTTTGCCACCCTTGTGATCATCACTGCAGGGGTGTGAGGTGGCTTCTCACTGTGGTCTTGCTTGGCATTTTCCTAATAACCAGCGCAAGTGCCTTTTGCCTGTCCACTGGTCGTTTGTATATCGCAGAGAAATGTATATTTGTCTACATTGAAATAGAAATGTAGAAAAATGTTCAGATTTTTTTGCCTGTTTGCTAATTGAATTGTACATTGTTGAGTAAGAGGTCTCTGTTTGGTCTGGACATAGAGCCCTTATTTAAGTAAATGATTTGCAAATCGACTATTATTCCATGGTTGTCTTTTCATCTTCTCAGAGTGTTTATTGAAGCATAAATGTTTTAAATTTTGATGAAATCTAACTTGTCAGGTTTTCTTTGCTGCTTATTGTTTGGTGTCATGTCTAAGCTCCTGCTAATCCAAGGTCATGAAGATTTATTCCTATGCTTTCTTGTAGGAATTTTGCACTTTTAGCTTTTACACTATGGCCTCGCGTGCATTCTGAGTTTCTCTGTTTGTTTGCATGCTGCAACACAAAGGCCCAGCTTCCTCCTTCACTCTTCCATGTGAATGACCAGCTGTCACAGCACAATTGGGTGAAAACATTCCATCCCCCGTTGAATTATCTCAGCCCTTGAGTGAAATGTCAGCTGCCCATATTCATAAGAATTTCTTCCTGGAACACCCTGCTCCATCAGTCTATGCGCTTAGTCTTAGGTTGCTGTCACATCTTGAAGACTAGCGCTGGTTATAGATTTTACACATGACAAGTGTAAGTCCTCCAACTTTGTTACTTTTTTCACTTCTCAGCCTTTTAATCTAAAATTTATGGAATGGAAAGTGTCACACAGGGGTAAGTGCGCCGTGTGCGTTAACGCCCTTAAAGTGACCTGTGAGGAAAGCTCTATCAAGCACCCACTGTACAGATGAGGAAATCAAGCTCAAGGAAGTCAGGGGGCTTTTCACAGAGGGAGTTGGTGGTGAAGCTAGATGGTGAACTGAAGCCACACGGCTTCGCTCCCCCGACAGACACCCATGGGGATGCCAGCACACAGGGAGCACAGCAGGGCCTGGGGTGGGGAGAAGCTTGCCCAGGCCTCTGTGGCCACAGCCAGAGAAGACCCCGGTCTACAGGTGCAGGAGCACTGGTCCCTTCTGCCCACACGACCGCTGCTCATCCAGGCAGCCCCTGGTGCTGGTTGCAACGTGATGCCACCTTGACAAATGCAGGAAGGGACACTGTGACCAGCACCCTGCCTCCCTCCTCCCTCCTCCCAGCTTTGGGACCCTCATGGCTTCAAGGTGAGGGGATGGGGCCTGGCCCATGAACACATCTGCATCAGCGAGTGCCCCATGTTAGCCCCCAGCAGGCCCAGGGACCGGTTCTCAGGGAGTGGGTCCTTGCTGGGGCTGTGTTTAGATGTCCCCTCAAAGCCTCATGCAGTCATAAGTGGGCTTTTTCAGAGGTGACTAGATTTAGGGAGTGTGACTGAGTCATGGAGCAATGGTAGGATTAAGGCTGCTGGGGCTAAGGATGTGAGTGCTGCCTGCCTGGGTGGGATATGAGGGCCTGGAAGGCTTGCTAGCGCCCCGTGGGCTGCTGCTTGCTTTTGCTGTCTCCTTCTCTGTGATGCCTCTGTGCCACACCACCCAGCCTTTGGAGCCGGCTCATGATGCATGGAAACCTTTATAAACCATGGACTAAATATACCTTTTACCCCTTAACTTGGGGTGCTGGGTGTTCTGTCTCAGCAACAAGAAAAAGGAAGACAGCCCTGGACAGGGTCTGTGTGGAGGTGCGGCCATCCTGGGTTCACCTGTCTTCGGCCTGCACTGAGGCCCTGAAGCAGGGCTCCTGCTCAGGCCATGTGGCTCTGAGCAGGAGCCCAGAGCCAGGCAGACACCCAGCGCGGCCGCAGGGGTCGAGCCTTGTGATCTCTGCGGGCTTCTGTCTGCCAGAGACTGGCACTGAGTCACACAGCCTAGACACCCTTGCTCCTGCCGCCCTTCAGAGCCGACCGGGCAGAGCTCAGCGCCCCATCTCAGGATCAGAAACCCAGCTGCCCCTGGCGTGCCCACCTCCTTCTGCCTCCTCCCCCTGCTGAGATCACTTTGTGAATCCACTCTGTGGCCCCTGCCATTGTGGCTACACCGTCATCATCATTTCCTGTTGGCCCCTCTGTGCCCTTCTCAAGACCACAAGCTCCTCACAGGCAGTGACTTCCAGCGCTAGGCTGGTGCTCAGCGCGTAGTGGCCGGGCAGCCACTGACCAGGGGATGGAGGAGGCTGCTGCCACCCGGGGCAGCACTGGGAAGCTCCCGTGGATGACATCTTCCCTGTGGCTAAGACCCATGGCGGGCAGGGTCTCCACTGGTGCCACGTCACATGGCCCTGGCCATCTGCTGGAGCACAGGTGGCTGTGGTACTGTGGGCATTCCCACGTATCCCGCATCCTATGAGTCTCTGACACAGATGAGGCACGCGCTACCACTCCCACTTCACAGATGGTGATGCCAAGGCCAAGAGAGGCTCAGGAGATGATGGCTGCTCCCATGGGGACTTCCAGCTCACGTGCAGCTGTCAGGCTGGCTTTTGTGGCTCCCAGCCTTGTCCAGGGTGGTCACCCTTCACTCAGCCTGCACACAGGAAAATCACTCCCAGAAGTGTCTGCTCGGTACCAGTTCTTCACCTACCACAGATTCCTGGGCTGAGCTCTAATTCCAGAAGCTCAGAAGGTGACTGTATTCGGGACCTGGGTTCAGTCAATTAACACAGAATGAAGTCAGGAGGCTGCATCCTGAGTCTGTCTGACTGGGGTCTTCATAAGAGATGGACACAGATGCACGCAGACTGAACGGCAGCCATGTGAGGACTCACGAAGGTCACAGTAAGGGCTGGATCTTGTCCTTGTCTCCCCAGATTCACACATGGAAAGTTTAGTGAAATCGTCTGGGTGGGGCCCTGACACAAGAGGATTAGTGTCTTGTCTTAAAAAGTGGAAGTGAGCCCAGTGGTCTCACACTTTACCACACACAGGGAAAAGGCTGAGCAGAGGCCTCAGAATGATCTTGGCTTCTAGCCTCTAAAACTGGAAGGAAACGAGTGCCCACAGTTTGCATCACCCTGTCTGCAAGCTGCCCTGTGTGGCTGGGGAGGACTCGTTGTCCTAAGTTACTGAGGCAGCACAGGAGCCTCTAGTTGCTCATTCAGCACGTGGTCCCTACGCACACATCCAGCCTCTGGTCACTTGGGGGAGGGTCGGTGGCATGCAGAAAGGGTGCATAGTGGTTCTGAGCCCTGGGCTCCAGTTGTCACCCGTTTCTGCCCTTAGACCTTAGTTACCTTCCTTTGGCACCAAGAATGAGCAAATGCACCCCGGCTCGGTTTGCACAGAGCAACAGGAAGCCCGAGGGACAGAAGTGCAGGACCCAGCCTCCTCACTCTACAGAGGGAGCACCTGAGCCCAAGAAGGAGATGCTTGGGCCTGGGCCTTGTGCCCAGCTCTCTGCCTCCTGCACTGGAGTGGCTGCAGTGCTGTGCCATCCCTCTGTCCTTCCTGGGCACCTCTCTCCTCTGTCTGGGGATGCAATTCCATCCCCCTGATACAAAGCGGAAATAACGGCTGTCCCACACCCTTGAAGAGGGCCTGCCACCGACAGGGGCACGCAGCTCAGTGTTGTGGAAGAGGACACTCAGACTCCCCTGAGAGAGAGAAATACCCCCTCCTGCTCAGACAGCTGCAGGAATCAGTATACCATGGCCAGGTGGAACCTTCTAGGAGAAAGACCGCAGACACCAAAGAAGGACACGCATGGGGCCAGGGCCTTCCCGGGGCCAGCGCCAATAATCGCAGTGCAGATGGCTGCTCCTGTGTACCCCAGTGGATATCCAGTGGCAGGCGGGACAGAGCCGGGGGCTGCACACGCAGCTCCTCAGTGTGAATGGCCAGTGCCAGGCTGCTCTGTGGGTCCCTGGGCAGGGGCTCACATGGAAACAGCGACGGGAAGAGCTAATCTGCAGAGCTACCTTTTCAGAAATGGGCTGACAGCACTCCCCCCAAGGGACCACACTCACGCCCTTTGGGGTCAAGGGACCACTCCCTCCTCCCAGCTTCTTTCCTCCCTGGGGACTCCAGAAGAGCAGGAAGCCTGGGGAAGCCACGCATGGGATCTACAGCTCTTAATTTCTCTTTTGCAAGAGACAGGCTCCCTATGGCCAGGGACAAGTGTCAAACTCTTGCAGCCTCCGAAGACTGATAGTCAGGAGCCCCTGGACACCAGAAGAAAAGCCGGACACTGCTGGACAGATGGGCGTCCATCCACCAGGCACCAGGGCTGACACCTGCCCGGTTCCCACCCTCCTGGATGGTGGCCATCATGGAATGGTGCAGTGCGGGGCTCCCGCAAGCTGCGTCATCACCCACCTCAGGATGGGGACCTGTCCCTGCTGCCCTAGGCCTGGACACTGGAGAGCAGGGAAACCCAGGCAGACCCAACTCAGTAGTCTTTGTCTCAGAACTTAAATCAAATCAAACAGCAGCCAATAAATTTGCTGATTCTGAAAAATGATCTCCAGTATTATTTGTCAAAACTAAACCAAAGTGTTAAAAAAAAATATTGGTGAACTCCAGTTGGATTTGTAATTAAACTTTGATGTTAAGCTGAACGAGAAGCGGACACCCATGGTGACTGGGAAGATATACTGGCCTGACAGGTGTGCTGTGCAACCTTGGGAAAATCACTTGCCCTCTCTGGTCTTGGTTTCACTCATCTGTGTCAGGCTAGGAAATCTCAATGACTCCAGGGGCTGTTGACCTAATCCTTAAATCTCAAGATAGCCTCCAAATGGGTCCTGCAGGCCCTGCCATGCAGCTTCAGTTCTGTTTGGATGATGACCAAGCCAAATCATCTGGAAAAGGAATGTTCTCCCGCGCCATCTGTGAGCAGCCTGGGAACAAGAGGACTGCAGCCGGGCCGCAGAGCCCGCTGGTTTCCTGGCTCCAGTACTAATGTGATTATGTGATTAGGACTTTCCTCTGGCTTTCACTGACTCCTCCGGTTAAGTTGCAAGTGACAATGAGCCACCTGTTCGGGGTGCCCTTCCCCCAGGAGGGTCCCTGCCCAGTGCCCTGGGCAGGGCTGGCACTCAGCTCTGGAGGCCACAGCCGGGTGGGTGGCAGTGTTCCTGGATCCGTGAGGTCTGAGGTCACAAAGCTGGGTGGGAAACCTGCACCAGCTCCCTGAGCCAGCCTGCTTGGGTTACAAAGGAAGAAATGGTCTGACAGCACAGATGCACCCAGCCACCAGCTGGCTCAGCGCCCTCTCTCTTTGGTTTTTAATGTATCTAGTGCCAGGTCTCCAGGGTCTCACTACACAGATCGGACTCACAGTGGTCCCTCCTGCTTTCAGCCTCCCAAGGCGCGTGCCACCGTGCCCAGTGTCCGTCACTGGCTCGGCTCACCGTGGGGGCGGGGCCAGCATGACGCACTGGGGATCCACCCCCAGTTCCTGCGTCTGCCTAAGCAGGATTCTAATCCACTGAGCTATCTTGCCACATCTCGAATAGTGTGACTCAGTCCTTCCCTGGCCCTGGTGTGGGGTGAGCACATCCCTCAAGGAGAAAGACACATGTGTGGCCTGAGGGTTTCATAGAAATGGGGTTCCTGGGATAGTAAAAAATACCTAGGCTATGGTCTCTTTCCAGAAAACTGCACGATAGTATTTCAAGCCCTCCCCCTCCGAAGTGTTCAACTCGCTTGTAGGCTGAGGGCCACATTTCAGGGTGACTGTCACCGGAATGGCCAGTACCAGCTTGCTCTGGGAGTTGCTGGACAGGGCTCATATGGAGACAGCAATGGTTCGTGCCATTCCCTGGGCTCCTGCCTCCCCACTCCTCCATAGCAGCACCTCACCTGGAGGCCACAGCAACAGGAGAGGACGGGCGCCCGCTGCCTGCCACACAGAAGTAGCATCTTGCCCTGGGGTGGGGGTGGAGCCACGGGGAGGCATCCGAGGGGAGCTGCTTTTCCCTGGATCCATAATCACCTAGGGCTGCTAGAAGCAAACAGCACGGGGAGTGCAGCTCAGAAGATGGATATTGTGTTCTCCCGATTCTGGAGTCCAGAAGTCCAAGATCCGAGGGCCAAACTCTGCACCTCCTAGCACTGCTCCTACGGGAATCAGAGAAGTGATGGAGAAGGAACTGCACACGGGCTGGTCACTGCCTTGGGCCCTTTCAGTGGTCCTGTGACAAGAATACTGTGTGTATGGGGGGGGGTATCCAGGAATGACAGGAGATGGCTCTTAATGGTTGCTTCCAAGCAGGAATTCTGGGGACCTGGGCTGGAACTAGCGGAGCAGGATTTAAGGTGGCACCTATTGACAAGGGCCAACCCTGAACACACACACCATCTGCTCAGCATCGTCCTAAGATGCACACCTGGACGGTCCTCCCAGCCCTGACTCCCTGCCTACCTCTACAGTTCTCTTCCACCAGGCCTGTGCAGAAGCCTCGTCCCAGGTAGCTGCACCGCAGGCACAGCGGGAGGGTTCAGGTCCAGCCCACAGGGTGGCAACACTTAACCTCTCAGTGTGTGAACATTAGCCATGGTCTTGGACACCTTCCCTGGCTAAGGGCCTACCTCTCGCTCCACAGTCGGGGACAGGGAGCTGAGGCCTCTTCTGCAGGGGATAAGGCCTTCTCTCCAGCCAGAAGGAAGAAAGGAAAAGCCCATGTGACTTCCACCCTGGGCCAGGCTGCCTGCCACTTCTGCCTATTTGATCCGAAACAGAGTCCAGCAAGGAGGGTCTGGTTCTCCATGTACAAACAGGGAAGCAGGCTCAGAGACACAGAAGGATTTGCTGAGGTCCACAGTCTGCAAGGCTCAAGGGCTGGATCTTCACTCCTCCTCTCACCTCCCTCCCTTTGCCCCTGGTCATTTCCTTCAAGACCTTCAGTGTCTTTGATGTCCCTCAAAAGCCTCAGGCTGTCATAGGCAGCCTTTCAGAGGAGACTGGCTAAAGGGTTCCTGAGAGCCAAGTGCTGGTCTGCGGGAGGCGGGTTCTGGTGGAAAGGGTGGGCCCCTGCAGGCGAGGCCTGGGAGGCTCTCCTTGGACTCTCACTCCCTCCCCTCGCTCTGAGCAGCTCTCCACCTGGTCTCTGCCACCCCGCCTTGGGGTCACATGTGAGCCTGTGGGCTGACATGTGAGCCAAAATAAACTTTTCCTTCCTTAAATTATAGATGTCATTAGTATTTTGTCCCAGCAAGAAGAAAAATGACTGGAAATGAGCTGTCCTGGGGTGAGAAGGACTCCAGCAGCTCACAGAAACAAGTGAACACACAGGGGCCAAGAAGAAAGCAGGCTGGTGAGTGGCAGAAGGAGGCGCCAGCTCAGACTGGCTGACCCCAGGGCCCTTGAGGGTCAGGTGTGCTGATCCTGAGGATCGAGCAACAAGGAACTCCCAGGCCAAAGACTTGGGGTCCCGGAGTTGGAGCGGCAGCAGTGACCCCACCTGGCTTTGGAGGAGGGGTGGAGGGGCTTGATGGAGCCCAGTGCCGGAAGTTGGGCTTTTCATGAATACAAAGGGAAGCAGCGAGACCCGTTCTGCCAGCGGAGAAGATCCCCGAAGCCAGGGGCAGGTGGCAGCTGAGTGGTTCCTGGCGTATTTGCAGGGGAGGGGCCATGGGGCATTGAATGATGATGGCAATGTGTTGGAGTCACCTCAGGGCCACTGGACATCAGGTAGACCGTCTGGGTTGGGTGCGACTTCCGCCGTGGGCTGGTGACAGATGCAGGAGTGGTAGTGAGCTCCTTCTAGCTGGAAGTCGGACACAGCTCTGGCTCACAGAGGGAGCATGCAATAAACACCCGATAGCGAATGAAGACATCTGAAGAGAAAGCCAAGACTGCTCCTTTGGGCGAGCCTCCTGGCTGCAGATCTACCCATTTGGATGACATACACGGGCCTAGCAGGCCACCAGCTTCCTCCTGGCCCAACAGCATGGGCTCTAGAGAGGGCAGCAACAGCCCAGGGATCAGAAAGACAGGCTCAGGAGCTCTGGTTTGTCCACTGTCACTCTTGCATGTAGAGCCTGGGTTGTTACCTGTGGCCTCTGCTCCCTGCTCTTCCGCTGGGCAAGATCAACCCTGTCCCTTGGGAGCAATGTCACCAGGGAGGCCAGGGAGTGAGGCCGGAGCTTCGTACCACACTGGGGTCCCTAATCACTGCTACACTGACAACAAAACAGGGGGATTTAGTGTTCATGCAGCAGGAATGCGCTTGCAATTACACCCCCTTCCTAGAGCAGCTCAGCCTGGGATGCGGGGGAGGGCTGCACGGGCCGCCCTGCCCCACTTTAAAATGCCTATCACCGCAAGGTGCTCTGGGAAGCACAGTGGAAGAGTCCCAGCCTCAGCAACTTCCCGCGGGCCCAGGGATCGGGCGGAGGCGGGGGCCAAGCACTGAGGGACTTATTTTCAGTCTTAAGAAATAAGAAAGTACAAACCCTAAGTCAGCTTAAATGCTTTTCTGGTGAAGCATAATATTATCATACAATAGAACGGCTATTTAGCCACGTAATGCACCTTGTTCTACAGCCTCCTTTGGGCGACATAATCACACAGCTTTTCTGGGCCGCGGGTCCCCACAGTGGAGTCCCCAGCGTGTCTGCAGCGCAGCCAGGAGGAAGCTCCCGGTGCCTTGAAGTAGCACGCGCCTCTCTTCCTCGGTGTGGCCTAGGGACACAAGCATATTTTTGTTTGTTTTTGATATTTTCCTTCTTTTGGAACTTGGAAGGCGGAGTCAGATTCAGGCTAATGTTTCCTGCTTGTCCTGCTCCATTCTGAGGCTTCTCCTCTAGCTTGTCTGTCTTTGAGGCTACAGAGGATCTTGGATTTGGACAGAGTTCTCAGAGGCATGGCTGAGTCTGGCCCCAGGACCCCCTTTGGGTCCCCCGCCCCAAGCCTGATCCTAGAGCAACCACATGGTTACACCTCCCTGTAGGCCTCAGGACCTTGACTGTCTCCTGCCCCCGGGCCTCAGGGCTCTTTCTCCTGAGGACACCGTTCACCCCTCCTGCTCCTCTTCCAGCATCCCTGTTTCCAAGTGATGTTCCCTCAGCAAAGGTTCCTTCTCTGCTGGTCTCCCAGCTCTTCCTCCATGGCCATTTGCTTCCTGCACCTGCTGCCCCAATTCCCTTGGATTCTAGCATGGTCTCCCTGTCCACACTGGAATAATCCCACCAGGGGGGCTGGAATTTTGCTCTGCATGGATCCACAGCGCCTAAGGAGTGCACTGAGGAAGCCTGTACTCAGGAAATAGGTGAAGTGGGTCAGCATGGGCTTTGGGTCAGTCCTAGGTTCAAATCTCAGCTCATGGGAAGGACTTCCCTACACCCCCATCTCCTCGTCTACACAAGGGGTGGTGTGGCAGCAGGACTGGATGTGTCATCTTGCAGCACAGCGGTACAAAGTGAAGAGCCATCCACACTGACATTCGACTGTCTCCTGCCAAGCCCCACCCCACAGCTCACTGGAGCACAGCTGGTGGTGTAAGAGCTTCACCCCCCTGAGGCGACCACTGAAGAGCAGCCCATCTGTCCAGGGGCTGGCAGCTGCCCAGGGCCATCATCCTCTTGGTTCCTCCAGCAGCTGTAGCCGGGGACGGGTCTTGCAGCCCACCAGCTTCTTGCGTCATGGGGTGTCCAGGTTCATGCCCACAGCAATCATGGAAGCCCCTTTCCCTCACACAGGCTGGGCCTGGGGACTTGCACTCAGTTTCCCTGACTTCTTGTAAGAGCCACACCCTGCCTCTCCATGGCCACCTGTACTCCCAGAGGGCTGAAGGGCCTAGCTGGACTGCACGCCCTCTGTACGCCTGTGGAGCGGGCTCTCAGCTATCCATAGAGGAACCACGCTGATGAGATCTCCAGGACCACGTGCCAGCCAGTCAGCAGGGTCCTGAGACACTGTTCACCCAAAGCTTTCCTGTCCACTTCTGAGAGGACCGGGGCACAGCACAGTCCTGAGGTCACGGCTCAGGACCACCACACTGCCCGGGTCTACTCACAGAAAACCACTGTGACGAGTGATCCAAGGATTCCAGACCACCCTCCATGAGGGCTACTGGCCACCAGATCCCAGCACAGCCCTGGGAAGCACAGAACCGCTGGCTGTGTTGCTCAGGGAGAATAGCAGAATGCATCTGGTCACTCTGCATGCTAAGCCTGGCACACAGGGGCTCTGCAGGGGCAGCTCTGGATGCCTGTTTTTCCAGAAGGCAAACCAAGGCAGCCAACAGCTCACTGGAGACTTGAGGGGTGGGCTTGGTGCCCGAAAAGGCCTCCCTGCTTCCCTCCATCGGCAGCTGCAGGGTGTTACCCGGGCAACAGACCTCGGTCTGACAGGATTCAGGATTTAACTCTTCCTCTGCACCTAACACAGACATGAAAACAGAGAAGCCTGAGCAGATGTTTTTGCTTCTGACAGTTCAAGCTGCCCAGAGACAGGCTTGGGTAGTGGGGCTCCTGCCGGGGCTGAGTCAGGCACTTCTGACCTATACTGACCCTGTCTCACACAAGCATAGGGCACATACCCCTCAGGAACAGAAGAATAGTCTCAGAGTCCCCAAAGAGAGGTTTTCTCCAGGGCCCCAACCGGGCCACCAGGCCCAGCTGGGATCCTTTGCAGGTGCAGTTTTGCTGACGGAAAGATAGCTCACTGGGCCCCACCACCCTGAGTGGGGCCCGAGTCCGCAGTTCTAGCAAGCGAGCCACCGCGGGCAGCCCGTGGAGCATCTTCAGACCCCTGCAACTGCCTTGCCACCCAGTGCACAGCCCTCATGAGGCAGCACTGGCATCGCCCAGACATTAATGTGGATGCGCGCTCAGGCCCTGCCCTCCGAAACCCAGCACAGTCTCTGGGGGCGCGCCCCTGGAATCTGGCTTTCGTGGCAGAGTAACACAGAGATGTTGGAGAAGTGGTGCGGCCTAAAACCTCAGAACCTGCTGGAACCGCCCCAGAGTACTCGCAATGCCGGGCGGCGCCCAGCTCTCCCACGAGGGACTCGGGCCTAGGGCATTTCACAAGCTCCCGCAGTGATGGTGCACGCAGCCTGCCAGAGAATCCCTGGTCCAGAGCCTGCTCTTCCAAATGTGGTCTTGGGGCTGGCCACGTGGGCAGTGCTCAGAACATTGCTGAAAACAGGGACTCTCGGGTCCGCATGTGTGATGCCGCAGAGGCCTGAGTGACTGACAGGCACGCAATGCCATGAGACGCAGAGATGTGGAGATGGCCCCGCCTACTGCTATTACTAGGGCAGCCTATGAGTAGAGCGCTCCTCTTCTTGGAGGCTTGCTTTACCTATCTGTAAAATAGGTTCCCTCTGCGAACTAGGCAACACTATATCCCCTCCATATGGATGGAAAGACCATGGCGTGATGCCAAGGACCTTACTAAGCCACCAGAGGGTCCAAGTGCCAGCCCCTCAACACCCTTTGAAGCTGAGTTAGGAGGGGGAGAATGGGAGGAGGCTCCCAAGGCCATCGGGAG
Source organism: Ctenomys sociabilis (assembly GCA_004027165.1). Lineage (NCBI taxonomy): Eukaryota > Metazoa > Chordata > Mammalia > Rodentia > Ctenomyidae > Ctenomys > Ctenomys sociabilis. Next base: position 20,475 of record PVKA01001510.1, read on the forward strand.
GACCTCAGACCCCGCGGCCGGTGTCTCAGTACCAGGCAGAGGGCGAGCACTGCACCCAGGGCTCTGCGCCAGGCGGGGCCGGTTCAGCACCAGTCACATGTGGTTTTGATCCCTGCACTGGCTGGGCTCGGGAAGGCCCAAAGTAGAGAGTGCACAGGACAAGGCTGGTCAGAGGTGTGCGGGGAACACGCCCCTCTACCACCTCTCCCCTTTGGCTTCCTTCCTGCAGCCCCTCTGGCTAAATTGAGCCTTGAGGAGAGGCTTCCGCACCTTTGGTCTCTGGGGCCAGGACTGGGACAGGTTCTGCAGATAAATAGGAGGTGCCAGAACCACAGGCTGGACTCCCTTTTTGCAGGAAAAATGACTTTTTATTTTATCCCAGTGCCAAGCTATGGCGGAGGGAGGTGACATGAGGAGCTGAATCCCCACTCTGGGTGCCTGGGGCCACCCCACCCCCTCACCCTCCATGCTCTCTCTGGCCTGGGAATGTTGCCCAGTGATTCCCCTTCTCTTCAGGAGCTGCTTCCATAGAACAGGAGGTACCTCAAAGAGCAGCAGTGAGGCCAGAAGGGTGCGGTTCACATGGTGGGGCGGGGTGCAGAGTTTGGCGGGCAAGTTTCAGGGGGGCAGAAGGAAAGAGTTCTGGATGGGGAGGGGCAGAGACAGCTGTGCAATACGAATGCGTGCAGCCCAAGTCCACCAACCTGGACCTTCACAAACAGTTAAGTTTTATGTGGGGGCTCTTTTCTCAAAACCTGAAAAAACAATTAAAGAAAGAATACCTGGGTTCAAATCCCAGCTCTGACATTTGTGGGTGTGTGACTTGGGGATGGGCTTGGCCTCTCTGGGCCTCTACTTCCTCCCTGCAGAGCGTAGGCCTTGCTGCCCCAAGGCCACATGGACTGCAGGGCCTGGAGCCAAACCCCAGCACTCACACGGCAGCCTCTCGCTGGCCCCTGGCTCTGCTGTTGAAGAGAGGAAATGGTGGGAGGCAGTGTGACCAGCGTCACCCAGGTCACAGCCCACCTCAAGGAGGCTACAAGCTCCTTCTCCCAGCAGCATTGCAGCAGTGTGGAAGAGGACTGCTCTCAGGAATCACCCCCAGCTTCCCAGAAGCCAGATCCAAGTGTAGCAGCCACAGGACAGCAGCCGAGCGCCATGCTTCCAACCTCTGTCCTCTGTCCTCGGACTGCCCAGGGCAGATCCTACCCCGGCTCGGACCCTGTGGCTGCACAGGTGTGGGTTCTCCCATACCTGTGTAGGAAAGAGCAAGAATCTGCTTCAGAGAGGCCTAAGGCCAGAGGGAAGGCAACCTGCCTGTACGAGACGGGAGGAAGCCAGGAGGCCTGAGTTTGAATCCCAGCCCAGCCCGGCCCCGCCTAGTGGATGGCATGTCCATGTCCAAGTCTTTGTTTTTCCCTTGGTTGGCCCCACAGCATTCTCCAGGTGACATGGGTTCAAATCCTGACTCTATTCCTTCATAATTCCACTTCTTGGGGTCTCCTGCCCTAGGAGAATGGAAGCATCAAAAATGGCTCTCCTGGGGACTTGCTTCACAAGGCCAGGACTGGAAGATGGCCTTTGTGGATCGAGGTCTCCTAGCTCACAAGCCCAGCAGAGGTCACACCGGGCCTCCTCCCACCAGAGCCAAGGCCTCTGAGCCTATTTGCTGTGGAGGTGCCAGACACAGTGCCCAGGACCCTGGAGGATGCAAAGCTGCAGCCCCAGCCCCTGGAGTAGCATGCAAGCCTGTGACAGTGGCACCTGTCCCCCCTAGTCACAGCATCCTGGCTTTGGACTCACAACAGACGGGGTGCCCTGTGGCTCTCCGAGCCCACGCAGGCCTTCCACTGTCCCTAGCAGCCTGGCAAGAGCTCAAAAGATGCCTCCTGCCCCTCTGACATGAACCCAGGGAGTAAGAGCCCTGACTGCCTTCCAGGGTCTGCCCACGGTTGCTCTAGCACCCTTAGCTTTGCAGCGTGGGTCCCTCTGGTGGGCTGGGCAGCTGTGCTGGTTCTGTCTAGGCCCAATTAATCAGAGAAAGTCCTATTCATTATCACCCCGACCACACCTCAAATTCTAGGAAAGCGAAAAAGAGGCCGATCCTGGCACTCCTTGCAGAGCCATCTCTAGAGCAGAAGTGGACTTTCGGTCCTGGCAGTTGCCCTCTCTGGGGCTCCCCTCTCTAGGGGATTTTGCCTTCAAGCCCAAAACAAATAGGGCTGTCGTGTCAAACTCACTCTCAGGTTCTCTTCAGCCCACTCTGTTCTGCAAAGGGTATTTCACTTTAATAAATCTCCACCTTTCTTACTACTTCTGTGTCCTGCTCAGTTGTTTGTTTGGGGAAGAAGCTGGATATTGGGTGAGGCTGACACCTGCATGGGCTCTCTTGCACCCCAGGAGCCCTCACCTCACCACACGTCCTTGGAAGCAGCCTTACTGCCTGCCACCCTGGCGCCGACCAAGCTGCGCAGGCCAGCACACAAATCACTGAGGGGCAGCTCATGCACTAGAGCTGCTGGAGGGACCCAGGCCTCTGGGTGGCACCAGAGGCTCCGGGGCCATTCTGCTCTCTGCTGGCCTCATGGCAGCACCCCAGTGGAGAATGGTGGGACTTCTACCCACAGGGAGATGACGAGACCAGAGAATCCCTGAAAATGCAAGCAGTCTGGGAGGTGGTGAGGTCTGTCCCCTGAAGGGACTGGGGATGAGACTAAAATTATAACCCTGAATGTGACTCAAAATGTGTGGCAGCTGCGTCTGTGCCAGCCATCAGCAGCAGGCCCAGGCACTAGCACAGAGTCACCCTCCCCAAAAGCACTGAGGATGGCCCTCTGCCTCTAAGGCTGGTTCTGCCTGGAACAGAGACAGCGGAGGGAGGAAGATTTTCTGGAATCAGTAGCTTAAGAAAGTGCCCAAGTCGCTGTGATTGGAGATGGAAACCTCACCTCCCCAGCGTGTGCAAGGATCTGACAGGCCAATTTTTAAAAAGGGAAAACGGGCCCTCAGTAGGTGGCAGCTGTCATTTCAGCAACCTGTGGCAACATGGGTGATGACTCCAGAACCCATCTTTTCTAGGGGAACCTCAAGGGTCTTCTCACAGGCAGGAATGAGAGACACGGACCGGGCCTGGTCCCCAGCCCCTATGCACTCCCCAAGGTCCCAGTAGCCTCTGGTATGGTCCCCGACCTTCACTTAAGCCCCAACTCGCCACTATTCAGAACAGATTCATAGGAGAGAATAGATTTATTGCCTGATATGCATATTTAATGACTTTCAAAGATAGTTCATAAATATACCATGCAATTTATTGGTATTTAATGTTATGCATTAATGAATAATTTTTAAACCATCCAACACTAGCCAATTTGAAAAACTTAATAGAACATTCAATAACTCTTGTCAAGACTTAATAAATTCCCATGGATTTATACATCCTAAGAACTGCACTCCATCTCAAACAAATTAAATAATACATGTGATAAGATGAGGGAGGAGACAATTTGCAGGAGCCTGATTTAATAGGAAATAGGTATATTTTAGCACTTCAGCCTTTTATTAGGGACAATTAGGCACCCTCTTCCTGAGGATGGGGGTGGGAATGCAAGACAGGGCTATGGCTCCTCTCTGAGCCTCACACAGCAGGGACTGCGGCTCCTCCTCCCCCCTCACTGGCTCTGTCCAGGGCTGCTTCCTTTCCCTGCACTGACTTTTGGCTTTGGCAAAGGTGCTCACCCCAGCTTCAGCCACAGCTCCAGAATCTTCTCCTGGCCCAGGCAAGCTCTCCCGGGGCTGATGCACGGCTTGGTCCAGTTTCTGCTGCCCAACAAACCTTGGTGGCTCTGCAGCCTGTGGGCTGGATGCTCCAGGCCCTATAGCACCATCTGGCCCCCTTCTCTGCCACAGAGCTACAGGCTGCCACCCGGAGGCTCGCCTCTGCACAAATTGGCCTGCTGCCATGCCATCCTGCCTGGGCTCCCTGACTCCATTTGCTGGGAGTCTGACTTCTATCAAAGTCCTGCTGGACTTTAGGGACCCACTTCCATGTCACCTCCCTGCACCCTTCTGTGACCCTCCCTCAGGGAAAGCCCTCGTTTCCATGGCTCCTGGGGTGTTGTAGCCCAGCCACATCTATCCCTCTTTCTGGTCCCTTGCACTAGGAAGCTACACCTTGACCCCCACCCTTGCAGAGGCCAGTGGAGCTCCACAAACATTTGCCAAAAGGGTAGACACATGAGGCCAATTCACGTTTCTATGTTTACAAAGCAAAGCAGGTGTCTGGCATTATCAGGGGCAGAATTCCCCTTGGTGCTGCATATTGGACCCATTCTTAATTCCCAGAGGACGTTCCTGGAACCCACCCAGAAAAGGCCCTTTCCTTCTTGGGAGGTGGGCCAAGCAGACACGGCTTCCTTCTTGCCTTCTCATGGGGCTTCAGGAAGTCCTGTTTGCAGGTCTATGGTGGACAAGGAAGGGCTGCTGGAGCTAGAAATGGCCATTAGCAGCTCCTGCCCACAGAGCCCCTTATGCACAGGTGCTGAGCATGGGCTCTGTGCCCTCAGAGGGAAGCCCCAGCTTGCAGGCTCAGGGTCTGACTCAGAAGCTGAGGTCTTGCCAACAGTTCGAGGACTGGATCCCCTTGGGGTTTCTTGGGGGCTTGGAAGAGCCTCTACATCCTAGTGGCTTTGGGGGACTGGGAGATCTAGTGAACCCAGCGAAGGGCTTTGCTAGGTCCCTCTACTCTACCCAAACCTGCACTGCACTCTGCCACACCCCATCCTGGCTCACCTTGGACTCCGGGTGGGTATCTCTGTCCCAGGGCAATCCCCACCTGACCCAGGGATACCCAGGGAGCTGGAAAGGAGATCTACTCTGCAAGCCAGGACACAGGGAGGGATATATGGAGAAGAGGGCAGAGTGATGGAGGGTGAGGGCAGAGGTCACATTTAAGGCTCTTCCAGGTGGAGGGAGCAGATCCAGAACAGGAGTGCCTAGAAGCCGCATGGGGTGCAGCTTGCCTAGGTAGGGTGCAGGCAGTCCCTCTGTGTCCCACAGAGCCAATGAGGCTCCCAGAACAGGAGACAGAGGTGCCTTCTGGGATCCCAAGGGTGACAGGGAGCTATCAACAGATGTTACCTAGGGAGTGACCTCCCTGGTTTGTGCATGGGAAAGGTCACTCAGGCACATTGGCTTACAGGATAGCATTCTTCCTGTATTCACTGTGGTTTACTTAGTGCTAAGACTTCTTGGTATATGGTAAGTGTTCAGTTAGTGTTAACTGGGTGAGAACTAAAGGATTCTGGTACCTGCGTTGTATAGATTACGGCTGATATCTGCATTATATGGGTGATGAGTGGATGATTCTGGTGTCTGTGCTACACAGATTATGACTGGTGGATCATGATCTTTATATTGTGAGCATGAAGACTGAAGGGCTGTCTATCTGTGTCACATGTGACTGACCACCTAGACGCCAGGGAGACTAGGAGAAGGACACAGGGGTGGCAGTTGAATTCCACACACAGTTGCGGGGAGAGAAAGAGAGAGAGAGAGAGAGAGAGAGAGAGAGAGAGAAAGAGAGAGAGAGAGAGAGAGAGAGAGAGAGAGGACAGGACAAGGACAAGGCAGGCTGGGCAATATGTTTTTTTTTTAAGTTCTCAGGAGTAAAATAGTAGGCAGCTAAGGCCCTTTCTGCACCTGCCCCTTCTCTTCTGCACGCTTCTTCTTGCTCAGCTGCCTAGGCCCAGAACACAAGCTGCCTGGGCAGGAAGCACAGGTACAGCTATGACAAGGACTCAGAAACCACTGGGCTCCTCTCTGGCTTGTGTGCTCCTGGTTGTGGGTTCTAGCACACATGGGAGTAAACAGTTTTTCTGAGAATGAAGTTGTTCACTCTCCTTTGCATGATGAGCTCCACCAGCAGTCTGAGTCACATGGAGCACTGTGCAGCATTCTAGGTGAGACCATGGGGACACAGAACACAAGCAGAGGACACTTTGCCAACCGTGATTGGTTGAGGGGCTCAAGGATTTCCAGGCAGCCAAAGATGCCCAGGAAGGGTGAATCCCACTGGCAGAGACACTGGACAAAAGCAGTCTGAGCACAAAGCCACTCTCTAATTTCTAGTTCAGGAATCAATAGAATCACAGCCCCAGGGTTAGAAGAAAACCTCTGAAAGTTGACGTCAGCTTCACTTTCCAGGTAATAAAATATATGCTCAAAATGAAATATTTCAATATTTCATTTTTCTCTGAAAATGAAAGAGAAATATGCCTCTGTCTTTACCTCCAATCCCTATGAAAACAGAAAAGTTAAACAAAATAATTACTGTAGAAATAACTTTCACAGAGCTAAGCTCATTGAAAGGAACTTGGTCCAACCGGTTTTGTAAAATTCTAACTAATCCCTAAGAAGAGGTTGACTACAACACTACTGAAATGTTCCAGAGTGCAGGAAAAGAAAGAAAACTTCCCTATTCTTTTCATAAAATTAGCATGACATTGCCAGCAAAACCCAAGAAGATACAACATAAATGAAACTACAGGCCAATCTTAGGCAGATTATTGTAAAATTCTTAAAACATTCATAAGCTGAATCCAGCAGCAAGTAGCAGAATGACACACCTCAGACAAACGAGTCAAAAGTTCCACAGACATAGGGATGTATGCAGAAACCTATTGCCATAATTTTCCATAGTAATGGATCAAAAGAGAAAAATCATGAAGCCATCTCCATGGATACTGAAAGTACATTTTATAAAATTCAAAATTCATTCTCAATTAAAATACAACCCTTGTTTTTATGTCAGACTCTAATAAAATTCTCATATGCATCCACAAGCACACACACAAGCACACACATTTCAATGTATATCACCTATTTAGGAAGCACTAGAAATGTCACAAGATGTTTATTATAACTTTTAGCATTGACCTGAGAGCACCAGTCCACCCAACTTGAAAGAAAGAAGTATAAAAGTTGGAAAGAAAAAATAATCATTGTTTTTGGGTGAAAACTCCAGCTACATGATTGATACAGTAAAGAAATGTCATTAGGTTGTTGGAGACAGAATTAATAAGCAGAAACCATCAGCTTTCCAAATGAAAATCGCCAATGAGAAGCAACACAAAAGATAAAACACACAGGAATATTCTCAAGAAGAAATGTATGTGAAGAAAACATCGCAGTTCTGCTCTGGAAATGACCAGCTGCACAAAGAAAAGATACCTTACATTCTTAGGTAGTAAACCCCAGCACTACAAAGATGTACATTTTCTTCAATTTAATCCATACATTTCGTTGAACCTCACTGAAAATGGGTGGACTTTTAATTAGCTTGGCTAATTCTCAAGTTCATGAGGAAAAAGAAATGAGCAAGAATATTAAGAATGTGCCTGGAAAACATAGAAATAGTAAAAGGAGGCTCTATCAGATGCATCCCGCTGGTTTCACAGGCAGCCAGTGTAAGTCTGCTTGGTAGACCCTTTATGTATCACATGACTATATATAGCACGGTCTATATCAATCATATCTGTATCTATGCCTCATATTCTATATCATTCATGTTTTATATTGTTTCTCTAGTGAACCCTAACTGATACGCTTCCCATGCAAGGCACACACAGACATGGGAACTGCTGAGGAAGGAGACTATAGATCTCGTGTGATGTTCCTTAGAAAGGGGAGCAGACTCAAGGCCTGCTCAAGAGTTATCAGCAGTTCCCTGCCAAGGGGAATTAAAATGTATCACAGTCACAGAAGGTGACACTGACTTAAAGAGAGACAGATGCAGACAGAGAGACAGAGTGACTTTTCCATTTGGTGGCTTGTGGAGGATTTCCTGTGTCACCAAAAGCCTCATCATTCTAGGTGGCTCACAGTATAGGACAGACAGACAGAGAGACAGACACAGAGGCACAGAGACAGAGTCAGTTATTGGCCCCAATTATCACAGAAGAGACCTTCAAAAGATGTGAACTCTTACCATATGAATTCAACATCTAGAATCCATCACAGGGCCAGTGCAGATTGACCTTTCCACTCAGTGGCTTGTGGAGGATTTCCTGGTCACCAACAGCCTTGTCATCCTAGGAGGCTCACAGTACAAGGAAGAATGCACTGGGCACGAAGGGCTACTTGACACTAGAGCGGGACTGAGAGCTGGCAGGAGGAGCTACACGCTCAGCCTTCCCCTGTGCGCAGTGTGGAGAAGCAGGAGGGCAAGGCGACTTGATGGCCAGGGAAGGGGCAGGCGCTCTATGCGGGTTATAGGGAAGGGTGGGCAGTGCTACAAGAGCCAGTACTCAGCCAGTGTTCAACTGAGTTCCATCACTTGGGGAGCCCAGGGGTTGAGTAAAACACTCATCTGTTCGTATTAATGGCAGTGGTGGGAAGATGCTCTCATTGTAATTTCTTTGATCATCTGTGAGAAAACAAGACGGTCAGAGGGTCATTTCACAGTGGTTGGTAATAGAACACACAGTTAACAAGACACAGCTAGTCCCACGTCACGAACCATGTGAGGCACGACACCAGCAACATCTACACTAGATTCCATTCTAAATGGCATCCACATCAATAATTAAAAGAAATAATGATGAAAGAGGGATTAGCTTTAACATGACAGCCCCCACGACAGCAGAGTGGCTGGAAGAATGTTTCAAATCCCACCTCTTGCACTAGTGAGTGGGCAACATTAAGCTATTGCTTAATCTGTCTTTCTTCTTTCTTTCTTTCTTTCTTTCTTTCTTTCTTTCTTTCTTTCTTTCTTTCTTTCTTTCTGAAACAAGGCTCACTATGTAGTTCGAGCTGGGCTGACTCGCAGCAGTGCTCTTGCTCCAGCCTCCCGAATGCTGACATGCATCACCATGTCCAGCATTTCTTAGATTTTCTAAAGTCCAGGCTTAGCCATGAAATTGGGCCTCCTCAATCAACCTCCTCCTCACAGAAGTAAAGTTATGAAAAGTAAATGGCATATGCATGTAAAGCACTTAGTATAGTGCCAAGCCACAGCACATGCTTTAAAAATGTTGCTAGTCAGGTGAGTCTGTAACCAGCAAAGCACCGGTGTAAATAACCTGCCTAGGTCACAGATGAATTACAAAAGGAAGTGTAGATGTTATATAAAGAAATGACCTAGACAACTAGCTCTTTGCTCCAGGGATCTTTTCACTGAGCTCTGTTTTCTACCTGCAGAAGAATCAGATGAAGTGTCAGGGGTCACCTTGGCTCTTTTGTATTCAAGTGATCAGAGGTCTGCAGAGTAGACCTCAAACTGGAACTCAAGTTGTCTGCCGCCTTACCACGTGACCCACACAAGGTGGCTGCTCTCTTCCCAATGATGGCAGTCTTTGCAAAATGTGGACACTCTCCGTACCCTGGGAGAGGTTGCAGAAATGAAGGCCTACCATGAAAAGAAACAGAAACTTGGATGGCAGCCAGGTATTTGAATGGGTAATGGTTACACTTTTAAGTGATCATTGATGCAGTGGTTGCAATGAAGAGCTTGAAACAAGGAAGAGTTTGCAGTGATTGCAACAAAGGAATTGCAATAGAGGGGCTCTTATGGTAAGACGAAAATACTGCACTGTACATGGTATAGTTCACTGGTAGCTGGCCATGGTCCTGAAACTCCCCTGGTTCCAATACCAGCTGTCTATGGTCCCAGGCCGCTGTGGCTAGGAGACAGCACAGTTTGGTGTGGAGTTGAAGGGCTCCCGCTGAGAACCACGTTGGAGCTGACCAGGGTCCTGAAATTCTTCCTGGGCCCCAAAGCAGCTGTCCACGATCATAACTCACTGAGGACAAACTTGTTCTTGGTATCCAAAGATTTGTATTAGCTGAAATTGCCCTTCTCTTTCCCTTTAAAGTCTGGTCAGTTCCTCTATCTAACAAACCAGCTTGGGGATTATTATGATTCAGAGGCTATCCAAAGGAGCAGGTTCTAATTCAAGATTAATTTGGATGTTAAGATCGGGACAAGATGAGTTTATCTTTTGAGTCCTCAGGGCTGCCATGGGTTTTAATCTGTGGCAAGACAACAGCTCCAATCAATACCAATGCTTACTTTCGGAAACCTTCCACACAGAGACTGACCCAAGTTGGGACAAGGTTCTCTCCACACTTGAGTGGGCAGGCTATTGTTACCTTGGATCAGATCTGACCATATTGTGGTTTCTAATATAAATTTAATTAAAGGTGGAGTTATGGAATTACCTTCAGTAATTCATCTCCAATATCTATTGTGAATACCCCAATAACTTTCTTCCCCCATCCTTTGCAAGGCAGCATGTCTCTTTTTACTCCTGACCATCCATCCAGAGTGGAATTAGTTCAAACACTGTTCTCTGGTTTTGCCTCCAAAAATACAAAATGGATAAAGACTAGTGAAAAGCAATTAAGTTAGAAAATGAAACTGGATAATTCTTAGTCCTTGAATCCATATTTTAATTTCCTGTCTATAAACAGGTGGTTAACAACGGCTGTCAGAAGACAGCCATGTGATAAGTGCTGCAGGAAACGCAGAACTGGGCATGAATCCTACCCACAGGTCGTCACAGCCTGAATACCAAGATCTGCTCTCTTCAGGGGATGGAGCTCTATAAATAGCAGAGAGATGACATCATCATCTTCCAGCCTGTTGCTGTTCAGCTGTCAATTATTTTAAAAGAGGTTACAAAAGGATTAATAGTTGGTGGTAAATTCTATAGTACCATTTAACCATAAACCCACTAATTCTTTCTCTCCCTCCCCCCTGTACCCCCTCCTTCCTCATCCTCATCCTCTTTCTCCTTCCCTCCTCCTCCCCTGCCAGGCTAACAGTTTCTAGTAGCTACTTGTTAGAATAAAGAATACATCTAACTAAAGGTCCACCTCTCTGGCTCTGCGAGAGCTCTTGTGTCTCCCTAGTCCTCAATGCCCTCACTGTGTAGTATGTGTTTTTCTTACCAACTCATTGTCTCTATACAAGGTCTCTGTTTCTTTGGATAGTGACACACTCAGGGTTCAATCTTGAATGAACAGCAGCTTGTGAATGTTTAAGCAAAATCTAACACATTACAGGAAGCTCTAGTCATAAAGGAAGGCCTTCACTTGACACTAAGAGAAAGGACCTGGAGCTTGAGAGTCTACTTGTTGTTGACCTTGAACAAATTCCTTGACCTCCTCCACCCTATTAGCCAAGAAGCAACTGTGCGCAAAGTCAGTCATACCCTGATGAGGAAGTCTACAAAATGACATTCAAGGCTGCAACTGTAACACAAGAGGTAGGAGGAGGGGCTGACCTTTGTGCCATGTTCCTACATCCTGGAAGGGTGCTATTGAATGGACCTTGATGATTGCTATAGGTTTCTTGTAGCAAAAATCAACCCTCATGCTGACTTGAGGCAGTAAACTACCTTAGAAGGTCATAGAAATGTCACCTTTCCCCAGGGACATCGATCCTTCACATGCCTTTCAAAATCCAGCACCTGATCTCTACTAGAAAATAACAAGGAGAAAGACAAGGTGGGAAATAGAGGCACGATTTTTTTCATGTACATATGTATGTATCTACATTTATATAAATAGCAACTGAAATAGAACATGGGAGGAGAGTACTTGCTATTTTAAGGCAAAGCTCCAATAGTAAAGTCATCTTCCTAGTGACGCCACTAGCTGGCTGTGTGCCCTCTCGTCCAGGCAGAGCTGTGCTGCTTTCTATTCAAGTCACATTGAATGCCTCTTACTGATCTATCCATCTTAATCAGCACCTACCACTCACAATAGCAGCCCCACAGTAAGGAAACCAGGGGACAAGGCTGTGCGGGCCGTGGTAAGAGGTGACATCATAGAAGGGAGGAGGGAGGATTGGGGAGGACGGAGGTGGGAAAGAGCTGGTGGGGAGGGGCCTGGGGCAAAGGACTAGCCACTCCACACATCTGGATGCTTGCTCCCACAGCCACAGGCTGGCTGAGTGGTGCATGCGTCAGGACCTCCACCTTCAGGGTGGACATGCTGCAGTGCTCAGCGGAGCTGGGAGCAGGGGCCCCAAACCTGCAGACAATGATTTAGTGTGCACAAAGGGCACAGCAGGTGAGAGGCCAACAGCTGTCCTCTGAGCCCCCTCCTCTTTGCTCCAGCCTTGTTCTACTCCCTGTCACCCAGCCTCACCATGCTCTGACCCAATCACAGCACCCTGGCTCCTCCTCCATAGCCATTTGGAGTGCTTCTGTGAAAGTTTCAATCACCGGAAAGACATGCCAGCTATTTTGAATGGATCTAGGGATCTCCCTGTCTTCTTCAGGTATAGCTGCCCAGCCTGACACCTCCAGCTGCAGCCCAGCCCACACCAGTGAGGTGGGGCCTGAAGGCAGCACCTGCAGCTGGCCAGACCCCAACAGAGCCCTGCACTCACCACCTTGATGTGCTCCCCACAGGGCCTGGAAGTGGCAAACAGTTTGATATTTCACTGACTCACTGTACCTGGAACTCACTGGAAACTGTCATTCCTTGCAGACCCTGAAAGCCCTACCAACCCCTTGGCCTGGACATCTACCCCATAGCCACAAAGGAAGCCCCTCTGCAAAGCACCCACAATGCCATGTGACCACACGTTGTTACCTGGACAGTGGCTCCTGAGAGCAAAACCACTGCAGAAGTCACCTTTAATCTTCCTCAAGCCTATGCCTGTCAGATACCTTCAGACCCTGTCGTTTTGAGTTATCCCTTGTCTGGAGGGGAGCCCCCTCCAGCCCAGTCCCCAGGCTTGTTTCTGGGCTTTCTCCTGAGCCAAACACTCCTAAGCACAGTGCTGCCCCGTAGTTTGGAGGGCTTGGGTCTGAGGCTTACAGGGATCTGGACATCGCAAAACTCAGAGCCCGCCTGGGAGCCATGGGAAGAGCTCCATCTGGAGGAGACGGGGGCTTGGGAGATGACTCTCAAGCCTTGGCACCGGGAAGTCACATCTGCCCTAAGCACCAAGCAGGAGAGATGCAGGCCATGAACAGAACTGGGTGTGACCTGTGTGATTTCCACAGTGCTTTTGCACCCAGTGTCCTGGGGGCTTGGGAAATCTGTGTGCATCTAGTGCCCGCTCACCATGCTCACAGACACTACTCTGCAACAGCACAACAGCTGGAGAAGAGGGAAAGCACACTTATCATAGACCAGAACACCAACTTGGGAGACTTCTGTAACTTGTCCCAGCTTGACCAACTAGTAAACCATACATCCAGAATGCAAATGAAGGGCCGGGGAGATAGCTCAGTAAAATAAGCACTTGCCTGGCAAGTGCAGGGTCCTGAGGTCAATCACTGGTACTGAAGAAGAAAAAATTGAATGCAAATGAAAACTTGTCTAATTCCAGTGTTCCTAATTCCTCCTGCCTTTTGGCCCAGAAAAAGGACCTCAGGACACCAGAATGGAGGAGGTGGATGAGGACAGAAGATACGTAGAGAAAACAGTTGTTGTGCCACAAGTCACATCTCAGCCAGCCTCTCTCTAAAGAGAAGCTCAGCCTGGATTTCTACTCCCATCCCATGGCAATGCTCCTGGGTGCTGACTGTGTGACTGATAAACACCCCAAAGAGCCTGGACAATCAGTGGTCCCTCAAGAGGTGTAAACAGCAGCGTTGTGATCCTCAGAACAATCTATTTGTGAGCTGTTAATTTGTAAGACTGAGCTAGGAATCAGAAAACCTGAATAACATGGATATTTTAATGAGCCAGAAGTCAAAAATAAATGGGGGAAGAGGAGTTTCCCCCAGGAGAGAGCTGCCAGCATGAGAGGGAGGCTACTGGGGGCTTAGGCCTTCCTCCAGGGTGGAGTGGAGGTGGCCTCAGGAATCTTCCAGCCACTCTCCAGGAACCTTCAAATAATGGCTTTTGGGTTAGCTAAGTGTACCATGATCCATCTCCCCAGGACTTCTCAGAATGTTCCATCTGATGGACTCTACAGCTGAGGGTCCTGGGGTCCCCTTCAGCACCCCCAGATCTGTGTCTGCCCACTCTAGGAAGTTGCTCTCCTTTTGAGCCCTAGGAAGGTAGTGAGGAATTGTGACTCATGCTTCTCGGCCCAGCCACCTCAAGTCTGCGTTTCACACTCAGGTGGGGCCCTGTCCCAAGGGCACCCCAGCCCTGCCAGGGTTCTGCCTCTGGAGACTCTGCTGGTCATTGGTGGAACTACACGGGCAGTGAAAACACGCCCCAGTGCCATCACCAGGGTTGCCTATGAGGGGGAGCTCCAGCTCCTCTCCTTCATCACCCCCATGGCTCCAGAGGAGTCCCAGCTTTCAGCAATGACTTCCATTCCAGCCAATGGATTTGCAGCAGAAAAGACTGGCACAGACTTAGCAGGGTATGACTGAGCAACAATACCCTGTCTGTTGCATGGGGATGTCACAACTAAGAGAAACAGTGTGCACAAATGTCTCTGGGGTTAATTCTGTCAGTCATTGACCCATGTGCCCAGCTTGCTGAAGCTAGTGGCATTAAGGGCCCACTGGCAAGAATTAGCTTACTCTTCCATTGTTCAGTTGAGTCTGACAGCTGGTCCACTTGTATACAGTGCACTGCAGGGCTCCAGATGTCTCCCTGCAGAGCCCATGTGCTGAACCTCATTCCCTCAAGGTGATGGCAAAGAGGCTGGTAGCTTTGGGTGGTAACTGAGCCATGAGACAGAGCCCTCGTGAGCAAAATGCATGCCTTTGCAGCCCCAGACAGTTCCTGGTTCTGGTTACTTTCCAATATCACTTCTTTGAAGAAGAATAAGACTCTAACCCTGACCATGTTAGCTTCCTGTCTTCTGTAACCAGAGGTTGTGCGAACTGAAGTGCACATGTATGTGTGAGTGCCTGTGTGTGTGTATCAGTCAGCCTTCCCACTTCTGGGGCACAGCACCTGGCACCCACAACTGGAAGGAGCAGAGGTTTTATTTGGCCCTTGGTCTTAGAGGGGGCAGTCCACGGTCTGAAGCAGCGTGGTGGAAGGGTTTGGCAGGACAAAGCAAATCAGGCAACCAGCACCAGAGCAGAAGGGGCAAGAGACCAGACAGAGTCCCCAAAGCCACCCGCTGACCCAGCCAGACATGCCCAAGGTGTGCTTTCCAGATCCCAAGTCAGGCAAGTCAAAAACTTGGGCTTAACCGCTATAGTGTGTATTTTCTTATTGTTTTTGTAGAGATTTTTGTTTGTAGACTTGTCTATAAGAAAGGGACCAGCCTTAGGGCAACAGGGGACTAATAATCAGTCTCCCTTTACCCGTGATCCTCACTAGCTGGCAACCATGTGCACGTACACACACACACACACACACCCTTGCTAGCCCTAGGTACCTTCTCTCCAGCAGGACACACAAGGTGCTTATATTTATGTTTTCAAATTGCCTCATCAAATTGACCTTTGTATCTTCTCTACAAACTTTATTATAAATGACCCCATTCTATATTCGCAGAATGTGTCAGATGCCCACCCAGCCCCGGCACAGAGCTACAGCATGCTAGTGATGAGTCTTTAACTCTTCCAGTGTGCCCTAGCATGTTTCCACTCATTTGATCCTCAGCATGACCCAGAAGCTCAGGGCAGTCGTGGTCCCCATCGTGCAGACGGGAAGAGGGCATGTGTGACACGTGGCCACATGGAAGCCAGTGGGAAAGCCAGGCTGAGCTCAGAGTGGCCTGGTGGCCTGATCATAAGCACGTGCACACCTGCCTCCAGCTGGCGAGGCAGCCAGGTGACACAGCTCCACATGTATGGGGTTTCTCCTTGGGTATGAGGGGTCAGTGAGAGGAGGCCACTCCAGGCAGAGGGAAGAGCACAGGCCACCATGTGCATTTGCAAGGACATGGGAGGGCAGTAGAGCAAAACCCACCAGACAGGAAGAGCTGGATGGTGAAGATGCAGGGACAGGGGTGAGGGGTCAGGTCACGCTGAGTGAAGCAACGGAAATGATGTAAAAGACTAATGACCAAGTCCCCATCAGCAGCTCTCACATATACAATCTGACTACTGCGCACAGGAGACTGCCTGGCTGGATTGGGGCCAGGTGGGGTGGAGGACCCCAGGGCAGCTGAGAGGAGCCTGCAGCCCCAGTCTCAGAATGCTCCTAGAGCTATTGGGTAACATAGTGAGGTCTCGATCCTGCCTGTGTCTTCCCTAGGGGCAGGTGGGCCAGGAAGGAGCAGGAGGCCTTGGGGGAGGCCTGAATGTGTACAGCAGCAGGGTAAAGGGTTCCAAGTCTCCTGAGCAATCCTGTGCCCTTTGATAAGGTCACCTTTCTCCCACAGATACAGCCAACCCTGCAACAGACACTTCGAGGAAAGATTCCCCACAGTATGGGAGAAAAGACAAGACACTGGACACACACACACACACACACACACACACACACACACACACCCTTGGTTGTCATTTTGAGCCTAATTGTTTTAGCACCAGCTGTCACATCTTCAGAATTCTTCCCTGGTGCTGGTGACCTGCAAACTCTAGAATAACAAGGATGTGTTTAAAAATAGCCTGATTCCTAGAATTCACCTCTCCTCCTCAGCCCCTCTTCTCCATCTTACTGACAGGCCTGTTAGGAACTTCCCTTCAAATTTATGAGGATGAAGCCAAAAGGACAAAAAGAAAAACTTGATTCAGATTTGCTAGGACGGTAAAGCAAAGTCAGAGGATGGTGGGACCTGAGGAGGACACGGCTTGGGCTGTTTCCAGGAAAGCGGCTGGATGCACGGCCTCCTCCCCACCCCAGGGGGCGCACTAACCCCATGGCTTCCCGTGGGCCACTCATGTCCTCCGCGGCCCAAGGCAGGCCAGCGGATAGCCTTTCTAAGGACAGGCATCACACAGTCCCATGATTCTGTCCCTCCAGTCTCCGGGCGCATGGCAGCAGGGGACGCACCAGCCGTGCAGCTGGCCGTAACCAGTTCTGTGACTGGGGCCCACTCCCAACTCCGCCACGCCTCAGTTTCCCATCTGTGAGCTGGTTCCAAGGAGTCTCACGCAGAAACAAGGGCACCCTCCGCACCGCCCTCGGAACACAGCAGATGCTCCTTAACTCGCCTTCCTTTTCTTCTCCAGCCTATGCCCAACTGCCTGGCCTTGGCAAACGTATTGACTTCAGGAACGGCAATTTCGGCGGGCAGAAGCTTCAGTTTGAGGAAGAATTCCATCCTGGCGCTAGGGATAACATGGGCAGAGGGCCCGAGCTGAAGGCCTAAACACAGAGAAGACACTGTGATCCATCCTTTCTGGGAAAGCAGCCTGCAGGAATTTAAGTCTAATATTATTGGCCGAGGGAATGCTCATAATACAATGTTAAGAAAAAGACTGGATACAAATCCTATTTACAACATGTTCTCACGAATGTCAAAGAAAATACTAATATGAAATTAGGCAAAATGTTGACAGATGGTTTCTAGGTAGAGAGGTTATTGTGAGAGCTTTCTCTTTATTTACAAAACCAACAACCAAAAACTAAGTTCTAGTTTCAAAACAAAAGAGAACAATCAATACTAGAGTTAAAAAACAAAAACAAACAAACAAACAAAAAAACCTCATCACCCAAATAAATTAAGAGTCCTTAAAGTGTCCTCTAGATGTGACTGAATGAAAGATGGTCCAGGAGAATGCGCAAAGGAGTCGCGCTCTACTTCTGGTGCGGTTGGTACAAGCAGGGTGGCAGGCTCCGCCCCAGCTCCAGCTGTAACCGCCTGTGGGGTGGGTCAGGAAGGCGCCTCCTGGAGCCTCAAAACAAACGCCAAGCAAGAGAACGCGCGCGCTGCCCCTGAGCCAACAACCAGGCCATGCAAATACCAGCGAGAAAGGTGCTCAGCTGCGCCAGTCCCATCTTTCCTTCATTAATTCTTAGAGAAGCTTTACAAGGAAGGTGGAACAGGCCAAAGGTCAACCTTGCTAGAGTCGCCTACCGATGAAATAAGGTCGCTGCAGTCCCCAGGTCTGTATCGGAGTCCAGCCGCTGAGCACAGAATTGCACTTCAATACGTACATACGGAATGTTTGCACACACCATGACTCTGCCAATTCGCTGTGCCACTGTATCTCCTCACAGTCTAAAAGTTCGGGGTTTTCTTGTTTTGTTTTGTCGTTGTTGTTTTTGAAAAGGCTGTTTTTAACTGGATGTGAAGTATTAGAATGGAAAACGCTCAAACTGGAAAGGAAGTTCGCAGACAAGATCCGGGAACGCTCTCAGGGCATGTGCTGCAGACAGCCGATCCATCTGGCCCTCGCCGGTGCCCAGCCCTTTTCCCACCCCGCAGCCAAGAGTCTTTCAGACTAAAGAACGCACCCTCTTCCTGGGCCTTCTGGGAGGCAAGACAGACAGGAAGCAACATCGGCTTTTTCTGGCTGCGGTGCTTAGGGGTCACTCAAGGACAGGGCAGAGAAGACAACCTGGTGCTGCCAGCTTGTCACTGTAGAACACCTGGGAGAGGCCACCAGATGTGAGCAGCCCTTCTCCCCGTGATTTTCACGGCAGCCGATGCACCTCCAACACCCTCCACCGCCACCTCCAGGATCCAGCTCTGTCTCGGTGGCCTGGACCTCCACAGTATCACCCCACACACCAGTGCCTCTTTGGCCCCTTGGTTCCTTGGTGTAGCATAAAGGCCACAGGCTGGCCCTGGTAGGCTGGGAACCCAGGCAGACAGGCTTGCCTCCTCCTTGGCTTGGCATGTGCCCCACGCTGCTCTTTGGCTCCAGCCCTACCCACCCATGGCCTGTGCACCACCAGAGCCTTGGAGTTCAAGAAGAGCTGAGATCTGAAGGACCCTCTCTGCCTGCAGCTGGGGAGCTGGGGGTGAGGGTGGGGATTGTGAGCACACATAAGAGCCAGCTTCCAGGTACACTGCTGCTAGCAAGCCAGTAGGTGTGGGATGGTCTTATTCCAGAGTTTCTGGCCTTTGGTAAATCACTCCGTGTGTGTGTGTGTGTGCGTGTGTGTGTGTATGTGTGTGTGTGTGTGTCCCAATTGAGAGAAGAGGGAAGATTTTGTGGAAGCAGCATGAGCTTTGGAACAGGACAGATTTGAGTCTGGAACAGGACAGATTTGAGTCTGAAACTGGTCCCAGACTTCCTAACCAGCACTCCTCAAAATCATCAAGGTTGCCAGGCATGGTGGCGCACACCTGTAATCCTAGAATTCTCAGAGGCTGAAGCAGGAGAACTGCAGGTCAAATTCAGCCTGAGCAACCCCAAGACCCTGTCTCAAAATAAAAACTGTAAAAGGGCTGGAGGAATAGCTTAGTGAGAATACCGTGGGTTCAGTTCCCAGTACTACATAATTGTCAGAGTCACCAGAAATAGGAAAACAGTAAAGAACTTTAGAGGAGCCCAGGGAGACAGACTGACCGAGTGCAATGTGGAAACCTGAATAATATCCTGGGACATAAAAAAGGACATGCTGGGCAACTAAGGAAATCTGAATAAAGTACGGGCCTTTTCCAGCAGTAATGTATCGATCCATATCAATTAACTGTAACAAATGTGCACACTATGGGCAATTTGCCATACAGTACATGGGAATTCTGCAAAACACTCACAGGTATTCCACAAACCTAAAATTTCTAAAATGAAAGCCTTATCAACAATATAATAATACTAATAAAATAGGTCCCAGGTACCTATCATTGGCATGTCTTGGACATTTCTCTTCCTCAGCTTCGGCTTCTCACTCAGGAAATGGGACAGGCAAATCCACCCCTGAGGGCAGTATCACTACTGAATGATGACAGGCACAGAAAATGTCTTATCACAGTGTCTAGCACATGCTCAAAATTTTCTAAACATTCTTCTCAAATCCAAACAAAAAAAATACTTTTAATGAAATAATAACATGTAATAACCAGTCTATATTCAAATTTTTCTAGTTCAAATTCTCTTCAAAGTGGAGACATAATTTTTATTTATGTATTTATTTTTCCAATATCAAGTCACGGAATTCTGTTACATTCTCGAGTCCTTTAATTGCCATTAGTTTTCTTTTTAAAGCCTGCCCCATATTTTCCTTTTATGACATTGACTTTAAACCAGAGTTGCAGGAGGCCAGAAGCGGCACAGCTGAAGCTGAAGTCTGGCTCAAGCCACATGCCCAGCAATGGGCGCCTCTCCTGGGGTGCCGAGTATGCCTTCCTGTGCCTTCTGCTCAGAACTCTGCTAAGCGCACAGAGTGTGTGCGCTATAACCCCGTCCAGTCGCAATTGTTCCTGCTTAGCATATGAGAAAATGAAGACTCGGACCAATTAGGTAACTTACTCCAAATCCCACAGCCATCACCAGCAGAATCAGGATCTGAAGGCCTCACCCACTCCAAGGCCCCTACCTTCAGGAAGCCCCCTTACTGAGAAAGACTGGTCCTGGCCAAGCTATTTCTATAGCATAATGGAATCAACATTGTCACACAGCAAGCAGGAGACACTGCAGAACCAAAGGTAAGAAAGGTGGAGTCCCAGGATGCCAACAAGGCCTCCCAGGCATGTGACCCAGGCTGGATCATGAGAGGCAGAAGGCGTTCCTGTGCTGCGTCCACATGGCATCCCTGGAAGGGTACAGGTGCACCCAAGGTGCTGGAAAAGAGGTGGGCACCAGGCTGCGACTACTGGATGCTTTCAGTCATTCTTTCATGAATCATTCATTCATTTATTCAATGAGTATTTGCAGATCATCTTCTAAGTGTCAAAGTTGTTTTGACCCTAAGGATGCAGCAGAGAACAAAAGAGACAACTCTGGCCTCCAAGAACTTACAGTTAAACAAGGAAGTAAGAAAGAGATGGTGACAAGTGTCAGAGGGAAGACCAGAGCATGGCAGGGAGCTCTGCAGACAGAGGCTGTCATGTTCCATAGACAGGGCCTCACAGAAACACTGTAAGATCTGAAGGTGTGAAGGCATAGCTCCCAAGGATGCCTGGGAAAGAACACTCCAGGTAGAGAAGGCAACCAGGGCCAAGGATGAAGGAATTAAAGGAGG
This sequence comes from Ctenomys sociabilis, assembly GCA_004027165.1. Taxonomy (NCBI): domain Eukaryota; kingdom Metazoa; phylum Chordata; class Mammalia; order Rodentia; family Ctenomyidae; genus Ctenomys; species Ctenomys sociabilis. The sequence continues at coordinate 41,433 of PVKA01001510.1, forward strand.
CCAGTGTGGCTGGAACCAAGAGAGCGGCATCGGCCAGGAGACATACAGTGAGACTGATGTGCACATGCTGGACGTCTGGATGCCAGCCTGGGGACAGATGAAGGCAGCCAGGCCAAGACGCCAAGGCAGGGGCTGTCAGACATGTCAATGACAGGAGTCCTTGATCATTCTCAGGCCTATAAGGAACCCTAGTGAGGAGAAGCTGGGATATAAAGGTGGAGTCTTGAAGCCCCATGGAAGCAAGAGACAGAGGAGTGTTGGGCCAGCTCTGTAGGAGCCCCCCTTACCTGGGGCTCTAGGACATCACTGTGCCCATTGCCCTGCTCTGGCTTTACGAGGGCCAGGCCAGGGACCCCCAAGCCCCATTGCGATCACAGCTGCTGCACAGATAACTTCACCTGGAAAATTACTTGACCTTTCTTGTGGCCAGTTGTCTCTGCTGTGAAGTGGGGTAATCACAGCGCCTTTTTCCAAAGGGACACTACAGGAGTCTCTAAGTGCAGTGTCCTCAGTGTCACCTGAACATCGCTGGAGCCCAGTAACCATGGGCATCTGCATTGGAGTACAGCCGGGACTGCTGCCCCGATCATTGTCATCATCGCTGTCATCACCAACAGCCACACCCTCAGTCTCCCTCACTTCACCAGAGCAGGAAGCAGGGACAACAGGACAGCTGGTCCCACCCACTGTCTTAAGCACTCCCCAGGCCCCCTCCAGGGCAGTGCCCTGTCCCCTTCAGATCCTGGTGCCCTCTCTCCTCTGTCTTGCTTCTACCTATCTCCCCCTTTCTTTGTTTTTTTTTTTTTTTTTTTTTTTTTTTGAGACAGGGTCTCATTGTGCAGTTCAGGCTGGCCTTGAGCTCACTTTGTAGCTCAGGCTGGTCTCGAACTCACAACAATCCTCCTGCCTCAGCCTCCCGAGTGCTGGGATTACAGGCATGCGCCACCACACCCGGCCTCCCCCTTTCTTTGGATTGATCCTGTTTTAGTTTTTGCTCTGAATCAATCTCAAATCCCCAGTAACTCACCCCTATGTCCAGTAACAGCCCCTTATCACAAACTAATGCATTTTGCTCATATCAGGCACTTCTAATCCATGGCTTTAACACAGGAACTGCACTTTAGTCACCCTCCCCACACCCAGGACTGCTTTTGAGGAGGCCCTGCTGAAGTCTCTGACAATGTTCCTACCCCCAAGGAAGTGGTGGTTCCTCGTAGAGGTGCAGTATCTTAGCAGGGCAGGGCCACAAGAACTGGATTCACCTGAAGTCCACCCTGACACCGCAGTTTGCAGATAGACTGAGTCCCAGAGAGGGGAAGTGAATTTCCCAAGGCCACAGGACAGGTTGGGCCCCAGATGAAATGAGAACTTGGCTTTGCAAGCAAACAGGAAGCACTTGGCACATACCAGGCATTTAATCCCGCTGGAGATCTGGAGAGGCAGGCTGGAGAGGGCACAGGACTCACCTGGATCTCCGCAAGAGGCTGGGAGACTGAGAGTAACCACCACGCGAGGCCCAGCCTCTCAGACTCTGAAGGCACCAAAGTGACATCAGTAGGGCTGCTTGCTTTGGAGATGTGGACTTAGCCTCCCAGCTGCCACTAAGGCTGCACTGGGTCACCCTGGCAGGTGAAGGCTTTAGATGACCCTCAGCAGACTTTCTTCCTAACAGCAATTTGTCCCACAAATTGACAGAGGTTTATTTCTCAGGCAGTGCAGAGCCTGGCCCACATCTACTTTGCTGGTGAGAACCACCGGGAGGGAAATGCCCCCCTGAATTGGTGCAGAAGCTGGAGCTCCCATATTTACATCAATGTCCTACCCATGCTTTGCAAAATCAAAACCAACTTCAGAGGGCATCCTTCTGTAGCATGCATCTGCTTCCTGAAGTCCTGGGGCCACCAATAGACCTGCAGATGCATCCTATCTAGGGGCCTATTTCCACCCCATCTGCACAAAAGCCACTCTGGGATGTCACCACTTCCTCTAGCATCTGCTGCTCTCCACTGTCCCAGTGTGGGTGGGGGGAGTCATTCTAGGCCCTGTGTCAATTAGCTCTGTCCAGCATGTCTTTATCCTGTGGCCAACAGGCTAAGGGGCCAGAAGGGACTCCGTAGGCTCTCTAGATCCATCATAATCAGAGTATTTAAAGGTCCCCAAATGCCCATTAGACAATCCACGCTTTCTAATAGCCAGTAAATACTCTGGACACAGTCAGCATTTTTAAAGGTCCTTAAATAGCTCATTTGCATAATCCATATTTCCAGAGCCCCTAAGCATTTGTCCTACCTACCTAATCTCAATCTTTATAAAGAAGGGAAAAAAAGACTCCAGAGGAGTGTGGTGGCCCTTTGCACCCCTTCTGGGAAAACTGATCTTGTTTTTAAAATGACCACATTTACAGAAGCAGGCAGAGAGCTAACCACAGAAGGAACATGTTTAAAGGGGAGCCATTGACCTGTGTGCCCGAAAACATGTTCATTCCCAGAAAGCCAGAAGCCCCTGTGGGCAACCCGAGGATGCTGGGAACACAGCTCCCACCCCCAGCCTGGAGTGGGACAGGGTCCTCCCTGCCCCTCCCCACTCTTGGAGGCCTGAGGAGGACAGCCAGGTCACCTGGGCATATTGCTCCTCGGCCCTTCCTAACTGCAGTCTCAGCTCAGCCTCTGCTGGGAGAAAGAACAGGCAAACTGCCAAGCGAAGTTAGGTCCCACCATCCCACACCAATGTGCACAGGCACAGAGAGCAGCCTGGAGCCTGGAGCAGGGTGGGGAAAGGACACCAGGAGGTGGATCCGGCCAGCTACATCACCCCGCTGCCCCTCTGCTCTCCCTGACAGGAATTGCATCCCATTCTGGAAGCGAGATCAGAACTATCTGTGGCAGATTCAGACTAGCCAAGCACAGAACTCAAAGCCAAAGAAGCCAGCCGGCATGGAGCACAGAGCTTGCTCCCAGGAACTTCTACAATAGACAAGAGCATGCACCGGAGAAGTAATGACTGCAGCTGTCCTGGAGGCGGGGACACCTGTGGGGTGGGGACTGCGCCCAGGTGCCTGGAATAGCTCCTCCAGTCTGAGAATTTCAGGGCTGCACGTCTCTGTTGAGAGGCGTCCTGGCTCCAGCTTGGACTCCTCAGCGCTGGTCTTTGGTCCCTTCCATGTTACTCTTCTGACACATCCAGGACGCCAACTGGCGAGGAAGAGATTGCTTTTACTCTGTCTAGATGCTTGCAGTTTGTTTCGAAAAGGTTTGGGGCCTGGGGAATGCTTCAACAGGGAATCTTCTCTATGCTTAGACTCCGGGTTTCTTTGCACCCCCATCCCATCCTCCCAGGCGCCCTAGCACCCTGAGGAGGCACTTGGAGGAGGGGAAGCCAGGAGCGGGCTCCGGGCAGATCCTAGGCCCGCCAGAGCGGAAACGAGGCCGGTGAGGGGTGCAGGGGTGCGGAGGGAGGTGCAGGGGTGAGTGAGAAATGAATGATCGTGGGGTCTGGGCCCAGGAGGTTCGAGGCGGGCAACGCTGCAGAGAAGCCGCTGGTGGGCGGTGGTGCCGTGCTTCTGACCGGAAGCCATGCTCTCCCTCCTTCCAAAGGGGTGCAGAAGCAGACAGAAGTGCTGGCAGGTCCCCACAGGAAGACCGCCCGTCCTAGCCGTGTTTTCCGCCCGTCTTCCCTGTCCCACGGCCCCCGGAGAGGTTCCCAGGTCCACCGAGGCGGATCCCCGCGGAGCGCCTTCCTCTGCCCCCAGCTTGTCGTGACCGGGACTGCCCTGGACCTAGCTAACGATTGTCCGAGCTCCGTTCAGTCTGCACCGAGCTGCTGAGGACTTGCGCGCCCGGTTGCGACCTTGCCAAGTGCACTCGACGGTGCAGGGGTGCCACAGACCCTTCCCTTCAACCCTCTCAGAGGGGCATCCCCATCCTGGGGCCAGCCGGAGA
>PVKA01001510.1:45470-64111 GCA_004027165.1 Ctenomys sociabilis
TTGCGCAACCACTGCCCTGCTCCTTAACCTCCCACAGTCTCATCCGGCTCTTTCCGGGCTCCTTTCTGGCTTCCAAGGCCTCAGAGACCCTTCCTGGCTTCCACTTGAGCAAGTCTGGGTAGGTCTGGGATGGATGCAGAGAAGGGATAGAGATGGGACGGAGAGCTGTGTGGATACAGACAGCAGGTAAGTTAGAGAGGGTAAGAAGAGAGACACATAGAAGACCAAGAAAGATAACATATGACAGGTAGATGTAGAGATAGAGCAAACAAACATAAAAGGAGATAGAGCAAACAGACGGATGGATGGATGGATGGACACCTACATCTGTCCTAAAGGGAGAACCCCAGGCCCTGGTTTACCAGGACAGTACTTAGGCCTTGAAGATCTACTCAACAGAAGTGGAGCTACAGGTGTGCAGCCGCTTGAGCCAGGCTCAGGGTAAAGCCCTTGGGGCCTCTGACACGCAGCCACTCCGCCCAGCAGCTGGGAGCTGGCTGCAGGAGGCGGGAGCACGGGTGCAGGCCATCAGCAGACTTCATTCCCCATGAGCACCCTCGGAGCCTAAGCAGCTCACACTGTGGGGTCCTGGCACCTGGGGACCAGGTGCACACCCCTGCTCTCTAGCTGCTGTGGGATCAGGTACCCACACTCACCAAGCCTGATCCGGGTGACACATGCTCCAAGGGTCTTTGGGATGGAGTGTCATGACACCCATGGGAAGGGGGCACCTGTCTTGGGTCTCAGGATGGACAGAGATCCCCAGAAGAGGCGAATCTGGTAGAGGCATGGTGGGCACTCGTCCAACTGGGGCCCTGATCTGCTCTGCGATGGGAAGAGCTTGCTGGGGCCAAGGTGTCAGGTGACATTGGTGCTCAGACGCAAGGAGGGGTCAGCTGAGGCCAGGCTGAGTGGCTTTGAGAGCCAGTCTCTTTCTTTGGTTCCAGCCTCCTCTGCTAGACCTGTCTCCCAGACATGCGGTATGACTCAGATAGACCTGTCTTCCGAGCTAGGTCTTCAGTCCCTTGGACATGTGACAAGCCGAGCTGGCCAGCCTCCACAGGAAGAGCAGAGTCCCACTGCTGGAACTCCAACAGGCACTCCCTTAGTCTGACCTGAACCCTGCCTACTCAGGAACTACCTCCCCCTCCAGGTGACTCAGCCCCTGCTCACAGCTCTCCCTGTCTCTAGCTAAGACGTGCTGCAGTGGTTTCCATGACGACCCCAAGGAGCCTGGCTCACGCCTGTCTCTCCTGATGAGACCTGGGTGTCTTATTTTGCATCTTCTCACCTACAGAGGTGTTTGGTAGAAGGCATCTGTGTCCTTCCCTGTAGGAACTCAGGAACTTGGGCAAGGGAAGTCTGTGGACAGATGCCTCCACAGCACAGCCTCCACAGCACAGCCTCCACACCACAGCCTCCACACCACAGCCCGGGCTTGTATTTTTTGGTATAAGTTTCTGACACCAGAGAGAAGGTGTGTTGCCTTCTTGTTACCATAGAAAATACCTGAGAAAATCAGTTTACAGAGGGAAAGGGTTTGCTGTGGCTCACAGATTTTGAGGGTCCACTGCAAGATTATTTGACCCACTAGCTGGTGGTCGTATTCTTCTGCACATGCATGTCAGAGAGAGACTGCTCACTTCATGATCAGGAAGGAAAAGGGAGAGGAAGTGTCGGGACTTTTTGTTTCTATCTAGACACCCACCCCAGAGCCTGGTGCACTCATAGTGAAGCTTCTGGGAGGTGACTGAGTCGTGGGTGACAGTACTTGTCACTGGATTGGTCCACTGCTGACTGTGATGCTGGCAGGTGTGGCCTGGAGAGCGAGCCCCCTCCGTCCTCCCCCCTCACTCTGCTTGTGTCCCCCTACCACGTTGTTACCTCTCCTCTTTTAAATTTACACATCAGGTATTTTATCTCAGCAACAAGAAAAGTGACTCAGAGCAAAGGAAGAGAGTAGGCCCCACTGTTCCCATCAAAGGGACGTCCCCAGTGACCCCAGACTCCACCTATGAAAGTGTCTACCATCTTCCAATAGAGCCATGCTAGGGGCCAAGGGATTAATGCATAGGCCTTGGCAGACATTCCAGACCCAAATCATAGCAGAGGAGACAAAGCACAGTGGGCTGGAGCAGAGAGCCAGTGGGGTTTTCTGGGAGGAAGCCACGGGTGACACCAGAAGCTGCCCTTATGCCAGGCCATGACACACTGCCTTTGAGAGTGCAAGTGGGAGAAGCACGGGGGTGGCAGCTATCCGGTAGCATCCATCTAATCAAAGTCATCATAGACACACACATACACACACACCGCCACCACCCCTGCATAGTTGGCTTTTTGTTATCATGACAAACACTGGCATGAAAGGAGGAAAGGGTTATTTTTCCTCCTTGTTTGGAATTTTGGTCCCCTTTGCTTCAGCCCTCCCCAGCACAGAACATCATGGCCAGAGGGTGTGGTAGGAGAGGCCCGCTCGTCTTGTGGAGAGGCGCAAGAGAGGGAAGAGGTCGGACCGGCATCCCACACCTCCCACCAGGCTCTGCCACCTTCCAAAAGTGCAAAGTTCAGAAACAAGCCTTTAGCTTGTAGGGCTTGGAAAGCATTCCAGATTCACACAATAGCAGTAGCCAAACTGTTCTTCCTGAAACTTGGTCCATTGTTCTCCTGCCCCAAACCATCAACAGCACCCCATTTTGCCAAGAAAGAATGCCAACTGTGCGCCCTAGCCTCTGCTGCCTTCCAAAGTCTCCTGCTAGGACTGACCTCCTGGCTTGCTTTGCCGCTCCCTACTGGTCCTCCTCCCCATGCTGTGGTCCTGCTTGTTTGAGGACCTCTGTCCCTCTTGCCACCCTGACGCTGACCTCTCTGCCCAGCCATCCTTGCTCCATGGCCACACCCTCGCATCCTCTCACCCTTGAGGGTCAGCCCCAATCCTCAGGCCCCTGCCACTGTCCCACTCCAGTTAAAATCCAGTTCCTCCTCCCTCCTTCCTAGTCACATCCTTGGACCTTTAGGAAGGACTGAGTCTGTCACATACTATCCATGTGGACTTCAGTGTGCCTGCATGGTCCCTGGAAGGAAGCACCCAGTCTTCTCCACTTTGGTGACCTTTTATGTGGTGTCACAGGGCCTGGCCTAGGGTCGGAATCGATGTGAACTGCCTGGCACAAATGTGTTCTTCCGCTCCTCTCTGGCTTGGTTTGAAGAACCTTCTCTGAAGATGACTCAGGAAACGCTGGGCTGGCAACAGCCCCGGTTGTGGGTCAGCTCTACAGTGTCCCCTGAAGTCTAATGTGTTGGGAGTGAGACCCTGGTCAGAAAGGGCGGGTCACCGGGGTGTCGTGGGGCAGGCACGCTCTTGCACCGGCACCTTCCTTCTGCTTCCAGGCCACCATTTGTCCTGCTGCTTCTGCATCAGAGCCAGGTGACTGCAGGCTGAACCCAGTAAGACTGAGCCAAATCAGCATCACCTCCTCTACACTGTGGGTCTTGGGTGTCTGCCCCAGCGACAGTACAGCTCCACACTCAGACATGCACACTCCCCTCCTGGGAAAGAGGCAGAGGACAAATCCTGTTTTGTACTCTATTCCCTGCCCTCTTTGTGACTGGGGACCTCCATTCCACCTCTGCAGAGCAGCCAGCAAAGGGAACTGGGAGCTGGGCCTTCTTCTCTAGGACAGGGTCAGGGCCCCTGGCATCAGGCGAAGGAGGCACGGCTCAGGAGCAGGCTTTGAGGATGTGTGGGCAACGCTCCTGCTCCACCCAGGCCTGGTCCTGGCCGTCCTGCCTGGAGCTGGGGTAAGCAGCTGTGGGGCCAGTGGGGACACAGGGCCCTGACCACAGCAGGCCCCTCAGGCCACAGGTGCAGCCTGCCGAGGCAGAGGCCAACACAGTTATGGCTGCAGTCGCCCACTGAGAGGGGGAGCATTGATTGGGCACCTGTGGGGCTAAGAACTGTGCCCTCTGCGGGGGCTTCACTTACTCAAGCTTGAACCCGGGAAAGAGATATCTGATCTGAGGTGCAGAGCTCACTTCCCAGCTGGGGCCAAGCCCAGCGGAGGTGGAGGGTGTAAATAGTGAGGAGTTGCCACCCAGAGATCAACGACGGGTGGGCCAATGGCCCTCTTCTCTGCTGGCGAGGCAGGATGCAAGGCCCAGGAAGGCCACGCCGTCACAGACACAGACGTGGGTCTCGCTCCTCACTGAATCACAGTTCCCATCTCTGGCTGGGAAGGGCCACCTGCCCTGACACCTTGGACTATGGGGACTCACAGGGCGGGAGGAGGACACAGCTTTAAATAAAGTTCTCAGGAAAAGCTGGGCTTGCGCTTTTGGTAGTCAAGGGTTGGCCGAGTTCATTGACTTAAACTCAAGAAGCCGGGGCCAGCACATGGACATCACACATAAACACATCCCTGATCTGTCGTTTACGGGTCCTTGCAGACACTGTCTAGTTATCCTGGCCTCACCCAGCCAGCAAGAGCGGACTCCCGGCAGTGTGCTTGGCCCTGCGCTAAGCAGCTTGTCACCTTGCTGTGCGACAAGGACAGTGCCACTGGTGCCTCACAGGGGACCTGTAAGGAGCAGAGGCAAAATGTGGCCCACATTTCGCAGCTTGCCAGGGCCTACACATAAGCAAGCACCCTCGCTCTGACGGGCGCTACCAATGCAGCAGCGCCCCTGCTCCCGAGAGATGCCCCCGTCCCTGGGTCTGTGAAGCTCCTGACACACCTTTGGTTGGCGCTCTGGTCTCTGAGGCCACCTTTGGGCTGTAGCTGCCTCTTGGGGGAGGTGACCCATGGGAAGGCCTGGGACAGAGGCTGTCACACATGTGTGTCATGTCAGATGAGCTTAGCATGACAATGACACAAGCTGTCCCCAGGGACCCAGGGCACCAGCTAATGGTGTAGAAAGAGATTTCCAGGAGCTAATGGCCAAATGCAGTCCCAACAGCCCTGCACCTTGGTCCTTTTGATTGCTCCGCATCTCAGACCAGAGGCCCTGTGTCTGAAGAGACAGTGTGAAGAAGACAGTGCCAGAGAAGACAACGCAAAGAGGACTAAAGACAGGCATGTGCCACGACACTCTGAGGCTGAAGAAGGGGCATCTCCTCAAGTCTGAGGCCAGTCTGGACTACACAGCGAAACCTTGATTTTTGATTGTTTTTTAAATGTACTATATGTGTCACGTGCAGGAGTTATAGAGCCCAAGAAACCTGCCTTCGCTCTTCCTACCAAGTGGGAGCTAAAAGGCAAAATCTCTACAGTGCTGGGCATGGAACCCAGGCATGCCTGGAGCACTGGGGCTGCCGAGAGCTTCTGGGTGCTGCCAGCTTCCAACAGGCCTGGACGGGCTACAGGCACTCACAACGTAGACGCTTGGGCAGAGGCTCTGCCTTGTGTAAGAGATGGGACATGGCAAAAACATGAATTGATAGCCACTTCTTTCTCCTGAGGCTGGCACAATTCACAGTGGCTTCCAGCCTTCTGCCCCCTCCCAACAGAAAATACAGCTTAGCAGGAGTGGGAGGACGAGGACCTCAGTCCCAGCGAGTCCCCCCATCCCTCTCTTATAGACCCCCCTGTCTCCCTCACATGTGAGATATAGCACCAGGAGCAAGAACCTGCGGTACCCTGGGAAAGAAAGGCACACAGCCAAGGTCACACCCAAACCTGCTGTCTACCAAGTGACCTCGGCCATCACTAGAGGGGACAGCGACCCACATGCCAATCCAGATGTGTCTGCTTTGCCCCAAGTGGTCCCAAACCCCTGCTGGGCAGCAGTGGCCCAGCAACCCTGTGGCCAGCTGAGTGGCCAGCATGGACTAAGTGCGTAGAGGGCTGAAAGCTGGGTGCTGGGCCTTTCTGGCCCAGGACCCCACGAGCGGTGTGCCTTCTTCTAAAGCCTGGGCTTCTCCAGCCACAGCAGTGAAGTGGCTGTTTCCACTTTCTCCTCGTTATCAGTGGTTAAATCATGGATCTCTGACTCCTGGGGGCTCTGGGAAGGAGCCAGCACCCCCCGCCATAGCCAAGCTCCCCCACGTGCACACACACCTGCTCGGGGCCTGGCTGCGGATGGCTGGGGCCCTGCAGAGGTGACTTCAGCTCCAATTTGCTCAGACTCCAGACCAAAGGCTTAGCCTCAGCCTCTGATGTGCTGAACAAAACCCAGAGACCGGCTCAATTGCTAGGACTGGCACTGCTGAGAAGGGGAGGGGTGGAAGGAAGGGCAGCCTGGGGGGGCTCCCTACCACCCCACCACACCATCCTGGTGCCATTCTGAGTGGGCCCAGAACTGGTGGTGGGCCTGGGCCACCAGCTGCATGACACCAGGGGGGGCAGGAGTCAAGGCTAGCGCCTAGGACAGGGGACGGTGCGTCCTCTGTGGGTGGGGTCCCTCCCCAAAGAGACGCCTGCTATCCCAGAAGCTGCACAGGCCTCCTGAGGATGGGGTGACAGGAGGCGGCAGAAGGGTCCCCTGGCCTGCTCCTCACAGGGCTGAGAGCAGATCTCTCTCCACAGAGGGCCCCTCCACCCATGGACGCCGGCTGTTCTAGCCACTGCACTCTGACTGTCCCCTCAGCAGGTGAGTGTCCCTCAGCCCTCCCCAGCAGACTCAGTGGGTTCCCACAGGAGGCAGAGCATTCATAGGAGGAAAAGTGAAACCTTTCTGGAAGAACAGGAAGGAAAGCAGGACAGCAAAGGACAGTCCTCAGGATCTTTCCTTATTCAGTGCAGATGGCCCCCACGAGATGGCCAGCCTGTCTTAGGGGAGTCACAGTGGGAAGCACATGTGCCCTCCGCTCCATGGAGACGCTTTGGGAATTCGCCCGTCCACGTAATTTTAAATGAAATATTGATACCTCATTTTTGCCTTGTTGCAGACAATAAACCTATGAAGTGTGTGTGTGTGTGTGTGTGTGTGTGTGTGTGTGTGTCGGTGTCCGAGGCTCCGCCCAAGGCCTTCCTCCTGTCCTCACTGTGCACTACGCGCTGTTACTCTTGCTCCCTGCTGCCACCCAACCTCCATGTGCCCAGCTGGGTGAGCTGGGACCCCACCAGTCTGCTTCTGTGTCCAGGAGGGGGCTAGGACAGCACCAGAGGAGACATCCTGTGACACTGGTTTATTAGGGTGCAGAGCACACAGTGAGGTCCAGTGAGTGGCAGCAACCACTGGTCACTGTGACCATTCCTACTGCCACACTCCACCTCCCAGGCCTCAGGCACTTAGCCCCAGCCTGATGCCTGTGTCACTTGGGGATGGCCGCCCATCCTGTGCAGGGGCTGGCACTCCTCTGCCCACGAGGCCAGATTTCTGGGACTCCTGAGGTCCCCTGCCTCCTGGTCTCCCAACCCCCTGCTGTGAGGCATGCCCTCTGCTGCCCCTATGGAGGCCCACGGGAGCCAGAGGCAGAGGCAGGCTGGCACAGGCTTTCCCTTTGGTGGTATGAACTACTCCCTCCTGGTTTTTGGCAGTACTGGAAAATGAGCCCAGGAAGCACTGAACTACACAGCCAGACTTTTGTTTTGTTTTTTTGTTTGAGACAGGATTTCACTAAGTTGCTCAGGTTAGCCTTGAGTTTGCACTCCCCTGCCTCAGCCTCCTAAAACCTGGACTCACAGGCAGACACCACCATACCTAGCCAGCATCGCCCCCCTTAAAGCCAGCGAGGAGAGCAGATGGCAGCAAGGGCCAGTGCTGGGGCTCGGGGCTCCTCCAGAATAAGGTTGTCGCTTGCTCAGGGTCCAAGCACGGCTTGGATGTGGTGAGCCTGTCACATGGTCACCAGCAGGCCAGCCAGGAGCCCTCCTGGAAGAGGGCGCTGAAGGGCACCAGGGATGGACAGGTGCCTTGTGCTGGCTGGAGTGTGTCACCAGGGGTGAAGAACTGTGTCTCCGGAAGAGCTCAGATGCCCGCGCCGATTCCACACACTTCCAGTCCTGCTTCGGCTCCCAGCACACCGGCAGGGGGCACCCGGAGCTCCCTTCTGTCAGATCCATGTCTATGCGAATAAAGACTTCAATTCGCTGGTTACCTTTGATGTCCTTGCTGCCTTTCAACACGTTTTTACATAATCTAACTTCAGAGCACGTTCTTCATCATACACTTCCTGTCTAAAAGCAGCCAATTGGTTGATGGAGTCTATTAAAAAGTATCTATTGAAGATTGGCCAAGGCCGAGAGCCAGCCCCTCCACGGGCAGGAAGAGTGCAGGGGAGAGATGCTGGTCCACGTCTTTCCCTCCAGGAGGCGTTCAGTGGTGGGGACAGAGAAGTGCACCCCAAAGGAACAGGCTTGGCAACCACGCCCAAGGAGGGGAGCAAAAGCTGCTTCAGGAGCAAAAGCCTGATTCCCACGTCAGCACGGGTCTGTGACTGCAGGTTTGTGAATTCCAGAGCTAGAATTTATGAATATACATCATGGTGCTTGAAGCAAAGCTCTTGATCTAATAATACTAATGCATGCAGATGCAGCATGCACCAGCTGGGTGGCAAGCAAGCTCTGTTGTCCCACTTGTGGAGGGAGGAGGAGAAAATGCCCATGTCTCCATACACTTCCTGTCCCCTGTAGCCACCCCTGGGGGCCACTGAGCACCAACATGGCCCAAGCCCAGCTGTGCTGCAAGGATCAATATGCACCAGATAGACAAAATGAGTACAAGAGATTAAAAGAGCACATGAATAAATTTTATATTGATCACGTTTAAATGATAACATTTGTGTACATGGAGTTAAATAGAATACAAGCTACATTATGCAAATCAATTCCATCTACCTTTTGCATTGTGAAGTGTTGCTCCTAGGAAATTTTAAGTCGCCAAGTGTGGTTCATATTCAAGGCCCACAATCCACATGCAGAAAGCATTCATGCCCCTTTCACCATTTAATGCCACAAAGGAGGCTTTGGCCCCATTTTAAAAATGAGTTGACTGAGAGTCAGAGAAGTAGTGAATTGCTCCAAGGCCCTCCTGTGAAGCTTCAGTAACTTAGTTTTGTCAATGGCTGGCAAGGCTTGATGACTCAAGGTCTTGCCACAGACTGAAGACCAAGACAGCCGAGCTCACCAGCTGCCCGGCCTGGGACAGCTATCCGCTCTCATGTCCCTTCCTCTGTGTGACACGGCACTCACACCACCCCTGCGAGCTGCGGTGGGAACAGAAGGAAGTGCGCATCGCATTCAGTGAGCAGGATGGCACCGTCGTGCCAGACGTCCTACCAATAACAGCTGTGATTAAAAAAAACTACAGTGAATGTTTAAATGAAAAATTAAAAACATGATTACACTAAGCAACACACTGCCACTGGGCCGCCTGTAAATCCTCCTGCCCTGCTTCACACATGCTGATCCCAGCTTTCTTGCCACTTTGCAAAGCAGCTCCAGAAGTCTTTCTTGTCTTTTCGTGGTGGCCATGATGTTCTCCATCAATTCAAAACATTTGCAGCAGGGCTAGGGAGATGGCTCAGTGGAATAAGCGCTGCCCTGGAAAGCTCAAGAGCCTAAGTTCAATTTCAGGTTCCGGAAAAAAAAAAAGAAGAAACAATTTCTGTTTGTAGCAATTTCTGTCCAGTAACATCACTACTGTGTGTCCTCATCCCCCTTCCTAACCAGATCTGGTGCCAAGCAATCTCTAGCTCTTCCCCAAAGTACAAATGACCATGAAAGGTTAACACTTTGAATCCAGTTAGGGCCCTGAAGACAGTCGCTTCAGCACAACTGAAGGCGCTCGCTGAGGAGGCTTTCCAGAACTGCTTCAGAAATCGGCAAAACTGCTAGGACAAGTGTGTGTAAAGGGAGGGTGAAGATTCTGGGGGTGGTCATGGCAATGTGGTTTTTCTACTGTGACCTCATGAAGGACATTTTGGTTGTATTCACGTTTTGGCAATTACCATCAAAGCTGCTTGCCACACGTGCAAATTTAGGGTACAGATACATTTTCAGCATCTTTTTGTAAATACTCAGCCCATCTTTCAAAATGACCATACTGTTTTTAATTTTTAATTTTAATTTTAATCATGTTTTTAATTTTTCATTTAAACATTCACTGTAGTTTTTTTTAATCACACCTGTTATTGGTAGGACGCAAGGTCACAGTCCTCAGGGCAAGCAGAGGTAGGGTTTGAGCCCCTGGGGGACCCTGGAACTGAGCTGGCCCTTGGTACCTGTCCTTCCACCCTGCACAGCTGTGACCGCCACCGAGACTGGGAGGACACCTCACTCGCTGCTGTGCTCCGTGTCTAGTTGTCCCCCAGAGCCTCACGCAGCACGGGGTGGGGACTTCTAGAGTTTGAGGCTAGCTCCTGACCCACTGGGATTGTGGGCGTGAGTACTGCACCCAGCCTGGGGCAGAGCCTGAACGTAACACAGGAGAGGCAGAGGCAGACTTCCCCTCAGTAGCCACTGCAGGGCTGCTCCTGCATTTTGCTCTCTGCCCTTTGCCACCGCCACGAGAGGCTGTGCTCTGCCATGCACCGGTCTGCCTTAGAGCCAGCTGGGTACAGACTGGAACATCCTTTCCTTCTTTCATTTGGGTGTCGGGTATGTATCTCAGCAATCAGAGAAGAGTAACAGACACTCACTTACCTGGACATCAGTGCTGCCTGGCATCTGCAGACCACCACGGACAGTGACCCAGCTCAGCAACCCACTCAGTCCAAGGGGGACAGTGTCCTGTCCCCTCACATGCTGTCCCCAAGAATTCCTCTCATCTCTCTGCTGTCCCCTCCATGCCCGCCTCCCAGGATCCCTTGCCCCCACAGTGCCAATTTTCCTTCTGGGCTGAAGACCCCCAAGTCTCACACCCACCTGGCCTCATGGAGAGGCCTCCTCTTCCTCCTCTTTCATCTCTGGGTGCTCATTGGCATTTGTCATCTTGGGGGGACCTTGCAGACCTCTCTTCATCGCTGATCATCTGTGCTTCCCGAGACCCAACCCTCTACCCTTCAGTTCGGGTGTGGCTTGGGCTGGGGCCTCTGGCAGGCAGCTGGCTATAGATGAGATTATAGGTGGGGCCCTGAAAGGGCACGTGTGTCCTTAAAGACGGAAGGACACACAAGGAGACAAGCAGGAAGCAGAACTAGACTTGTGGTGCACCGATCTGAGGTCGCCCAGCCCCCACAACTACCAGAGCCAAACATCTCACTGAAGGCACTCAGGCTGTGGGACCGGCTGTCACATCCCAGGCTAAGACATCGACTGTGTCAGCAAAGGACCTTGTCCTCCCGCCTGCTCATCCCACTTCTGTCTCCTTGTTTCAGTGATGTGATCACTACCCCTCTACCCCAGCGTGGACAGCGGGCTCTCTAATCCTGCGCTCACTCAGATTCTCCCCTCTTGGTGCTTGCTTCGCAGTTTCCCCTGGGTTGGTTCTTTCTCCTCCATCCCTGCCCTGTGACCCTGGTTCTGGCCCATTTCCATCCACAGTGGAAGGACTGCTGTGGTCTACGTGGCCTCCATACTTGCAATCGCCCCTTACCCCAAGCCTCCTCCACACGAACCGGCGCAATCCTGCCCCGACCACACACCTCCCACCTCAGCCTGTGAGGCTCCGTGGTGCCCCTGGATGAGGTCCCCTC
Source organism: Ctenomys sociabilis (assembly GCA_004027165.1). Classification (NCBI taxonomy): domain Eukaryota; kingdom Metazoa; phylum Chordata; class Mammalia; order Rodentia; family Ctenomyidae; genus Ctenomys; species Ctenomys sociabilis. The sequence continues at coordinate 57,043 of PVKA01001510.1, forward strand.
CTGACTACAGTATCTGGGCTCCAGCCCTGTGCTGGCTCCAGCTCACAGTGCAGACTCTGCTCTAGCCCTCTTTGTTGTTTGCCCAAGTTGGCTCCACATTCTGTCCCCTGGCCTGGCACAGCCATATTGCTCTTCCCTTTCTGTCTGGGTTCCAATAGGTCTTCCACAATAGTCTCAGGTCCAGCCAGGAGAGCTTCAGGTCCTTCCAGACTGCCCCAAGCAACTGAGCACAGGCTGCCCTCAGTCCTGCCCAGACCTGTGACACCAGGTTCGGTAGTTAGCACTTCTGTGCACCAGCAAAAAGCTCTACCAGGAGGCAGGCCAGCAGCGCTTCTGTGGTCAGCTTGGGGTGAACCCTAACCCTAGAGGTAATCAGGGAGACACAGTTTTCCCTTGACACTGGCATACAGGTCAATGCCAACAACCCATCCATGACCTCAACCAGGGTCCCTCCAAGCTTGAGACCCCACATGCCGTGAGGACACTGCTGGATCAGGGGGCAACTCCTGAATGTCTTGTGGCCATGACGACAGACTAGGTCCCCAGCCCAGCACCTGTTTGGGCACAGGAGCACACAGTAGGGCTTCATCCCTGCTAACCAGTCTGCCACAGATGCCCTAGGTGGGTCGGGGAGGCTGGTGTAGCCCTTGCTACTTTAACGTCCTTATCAGAGACCCCTCAAAATGGGGGTCACAGCACGAGGTGCCTACAACACTGACATGAAATAAATCATTATTAGAATCTCATGACACAGGTAGTTTCATCGCCATTTAAAGATTGGGAAACTGAGTCTCAAAGAATGGGCACTGCTGACAAAAGGCAGAGTTGGCACAGTGGACACCCACAGCAAGCCTGCCCTCTAGCTACCTACTCAGTTCCAGGGCAGTGCATGATGGTCTTGTCTGCGATGCCCTGTCCACGAGAGGCACCAGAAGTGAAGCCTGGCCCAAGCTGAGCCAATCAGAGGCAGTCCCTGGGCCCTCTCCTACCCCATTCCCAGGAGCAAGTGAGCCCTTCTGGCAAATCTGGAGATGGTACTGGGAGAGACAGACAAAGAGAGAGGAGGGAGAAAAAGAGGAGAAGGAAGGAGGGGAGAGGGGGAGGGGGAGGGGAGGGAAGAGGGAGAGAAAGAGAGAGAGAGCCTGAGAACTGTGAAACCCACAGCTCTGTGGAGCCAGAAGCCGAGCAACCCCTCCTCCGCAGGGCCTCCCCTGGTGCCTCCTTGGGCTCCTGCTAAGTCTGATGGCTCCTGTTTACCTGGGAGGGTGCTAAGCAACCAAGTCTGAAGCAGGGCTGCGGCAAAGAGCACACTCCAGGAGGAAGGCTTGAGAAGGAAAATGAATGCAGGGAGGGAAGACCCAGGGGCCACCCTGAGGGCTCCCCCTGCAGCAGCAGGGGGACCCCGTGGGGTCAGGGAGCATGTGGGGGCCACAGCCCAGCATACCGGAGAAGAATCTCACCAAGCAGTCTGAGAGTCCCACTTCACCCAGGCCCCACCTCACTCCTCTGGCTCCAGACTCCTGTGTGAAGCAGGCTGCCCTTCCATTGCCCACCGATGAGTCACATTTCCTACCAAGGCCCTCTAATCCCTAGTCAGACATTCCTCACTGAACTAGGTAGCATTGAGGAAGAGCCCTGTATCTGATCTGTGTTGACCCCAAAGCCCCTGGCCCAGTCTCCAGCCTGAAATAAGAAAATCTTAAAGGATATTTGTGAAATAGGGCCACCCGGCGAGCCCAGCAGCAGCCCCTACTCTGCCATAGGCACTCTAGGTGGGGTGTTTCCCCACCAGGGCTCTGAAGAGGGGCTCCCTAGAGGGGTGGAGATGGGGCTGTCCTTAGAGGCCCCTGACAACACCGGAGCTCTAGGGCATGGCCCCTTCAGGAGAATCTTGCCTTTGCTCATCTAGCTTTGCTTTGCTTCTTTTACAAGTTGGTGCCAGACACAGGGCTGAGAGCCAGATTAGCAATGAAAGCTGTCAAAAAATATCTCCCCTCCAGAAAAAGCAAAGGAAAACAACATCTTGGTGGGGTTTTCCAGGGTAGGAAAAAAAAAAAGTGAAATAGTCTCTTTTGCCTTCTATGTGTTGCCCAGAAATGGCAATTTTGCAGAGAGAAAACACATTTTTTCCTTAGCAAAGCCATTTGTAGTGTGAAAGACAAAGTGTGCATGGAGTACAAAGACACTAGCTGGCCTGAGGCACAACCACGCAAGCTATTTTCATAGGAGTTTGGACTGAGCAGGAAGACACTGGGAGGAGGAAAAAGAAAATCTTTGTTTTGTGAATATAGAAAAAAACATTGGCTTGGATTGGCAGGAAGCGGGCCTGTGACATATGCCGCCTACGGGCACGGAAGCCTGGGGGCTGTGCCCTACCTGCCTCCTAGGAAGCTGCGGCAGTTGCAGCCCAGGACTGCCCCAGGGCCTGCTCAGGCCCCCTCCGTCCTGCCTCCTGCCCTCGGGGCTCCCCTCAGCATATGCTGGAGAAGCCTGAAGGGGGCAGAGGCCAAGAAGGCATCAGCACAAACCCTGGCGCCCACTGATCCCTGAGGAGCAGAGGTGGCTTCAGTGGTGACAGATGGTGAGGGTGGTGGTGACCATGAAGGTGAAGATAGTGGTGGTAATGGTGGGGATGATGATGAAGAAGAAGAAAACGCTCGGGATGACACTGAGGGTGATGGCGGCGAGGATGACAGCAGCGGCCCTTGAGAGTTCCAATGACAGTGATCACGAGGTGGAGCTGATGGCGATGCTGGTTGTCACATGATGGTGGTGGGAATGATGGCATCGATGGTGGTGGTGGTGAAGAAAAGGATGAGGGCAGGAGGGTTGGGGGAGGAGGATCACAGTGGTGGTCGTGGTGATGATCACGATGAGGACCAAGACGTGACAGCCCTGAGGGTCATGGCGGAGTGAGTGTCCTGATGACGGCAACGACTTCAGGCTCACTGGAGGTTCCACTGTCTAGGCCTTCTTCTCCCTTTCCAGCTGGGTCTGTATCCCTTACAGCCTAGTGGAGAGCCACCTGCACCCTCCTGGGTGGCTGTGAACTAGGCAGACATCCAGACCTCCAGATAACAACCTCTCAGGGTCAAGAAAGAGAACTCCGTGCGGGCCGAGCTCTCAGTGTGCAAATGCAGACACTGGGCCTGGTCGACCAGCTGGGGGTGGAGGGAACAACAGCAGACCAGGACTTGCTTCAGTCCCAAGAGCAGTCCCTTGTCTTCCCAGGCAGGCTGGTCCTCTATTCAACAGTGACAGTATAAACGTGCAGCCCAGGGCCAGGAGCAAATCAGACAAATGGGGTGCGAGGATGCTGGCTCTCACAGAGCACTGCTGGGTGGGGATGAAAGGGTGCCCAGGAAGTGGGGGTGCTGATGAGAAGGGGATGCGGGCTCAGTGGAAAAGCGTGCATGGGGGAGGAAGCAGAAGGCAAAGGAAAGCTCAAAGACCCAGCACACAGCCAGGAGAGCCAGGAGGAGGCACAGCTTTGCAGCACAAGCAGACTGTGGCCAAAGTAGAAGGAGGGCCCTGGAGCAGACAGAGCTGTGTAGATAGGGCACAGGTGAGAGGCACAGGCCATTTCTGGGGAACAGGAAGATGTCTGGTCTGGAGCACCCGGTGATCTGGGCCCCACAAAGCCGAGGGCCAGGGCCAGCGAGCTCCGGCCCACACTGAGCTGGGAGGCAGCCTTTCCCTCTTGGCCACAGAGCAGGGGGCACTGATATGAGCTGAAGACGAGCAGCCTTGCTGTGGCCTCGGCCGGGTCCTCCAACTCAGGCCCCCACAGGTACCGGCGCGTGACTGTCAGCCCCGTGGGACAGCTGCAAGCTCACAAGGCCCACGCACACCTTGTCCCCTCTGGCCTCACCACAGCCAGGCCCTGGGCTCTGTCCCAGTGCTGCACCCTCACCTCCACTACACTCAGCCAGCCTCGCCCCATCATGTGACAGGTGATGCCAGCCCCATGAGGCCACGCCCCTCAAGAGAGGGGGCGGGACCACCAAGGCTGAGTTTCACCTTCGCGCATGTCAAGTTCCTGAGATCACAGCTGGCTAGGCATTTTGTCACAGTGAAGAAAAGCTGATGAATGCAGGCCACTGGTAGATTCTCTGTTTCCTCTCCTATAAATGAGAATGCTGATACTTACCTTGCAGGGCACCGGAGGCGCAAAAGACAAACAATGGCCAACAGCCAGCTGGGCATGCAGCATGGCTGCCAGCTTCCTGGTGGCTGCTCTGATGATGACGTAGCACCCCCTTTCCGGCTCACATCATCAGGATCAGCAGCAGCTGCGAGCACCTCCTGCTTTTCAGCCTCTCAGGCCCTCATGGAAGTCTGGGGGCAGTGTCCAACCTGCGCTCCCAGGAAGCTGCAGCAGTCACAGCTGAAGACCGCAATGCCAAGAGCAGCCCAGGCGAGGAGAAGGACCACACCTGCCCCCTGACAGGCTCATCTGGTGCTCAAGGGAAAAGCAAGGGCTCAGTGGCTCAACACAAAGTGAGTAAGAGCTGCAAGGCGGCTTGGGAAAGGCCCAGGGCCCAAGAGTAAGTTCTAAGCCTGCACATCTGGCAGTGCTCCATTTTGCCCAAAAACAGCAAAAAAGGATTTATGTATAGACCGTAAGGGCACCTTCCATAGCAGGCAGTGAAGGTTGTTTAAAAGATACAATCTGACCAGCATCCATGGGGGGAAATGGGTTAGCTGGGGTTGCAGGTAGAAAAACTGGGGCAGGGAGGTCAGTGGTTTTCCTGAAATGCCACCTCTTACATCAGGAAAAGACAAGTCTGATTCAATTTCTATTGCTCATGAGTGTATGCATACATGCCTCTGTGCACACATGTCTATCTTGACAACATAAGAAATCTGAGCAGAAGCTACTTGCACAAGGGAAAAGTTACCCATAGAAGCCCTTTCTTAGCCACGTGTGGTTGTGCACACCTGTAATCGCAGCACTCAGGAAGCTGAGGCAGTTGGGCATGCAGCATGGCATGTGCATGTAGCCCAAGCGGGCCTCAAACTCATAGCAACCCCATGAGTTTGAGGCCCACTTGGGCTACACAATGAGCTCAAGGCCAGCAGGAATAGATATTGAGACCCCGGTAGGTTAAGGAAGAACTGGGCCCTGCCTGGGGTTGGATGTGTTGAGACAAAGGCGAACCCTAGTGGTCTAGAAAGTTCCAAGCTCTTAAACTGCAATGTAATATCAGCCCTACCCCAGACCTCCTAAGGCATATCCTCTACGGTCAGAACCTAGGAATAGGCACTTAAGCCAGACTAAAATTTGAGAAACACTGCTTTCAAAATTTGGGGGCTCTTTTGGGGGTTCACAGGAGTTTGAGGCAAATTTCATTAAGTTAAGGTAACCAAGTCTTTAATACACTGTTATAAAACAGCCAGCCCCTCACACTCAAGGTTATGTGCATATTTTGACACCATGGAGGCCAGCTTGGCTACAATCCTCAAGTGTGATTCTCAAGTGCAGAACTTCTAGAACATGGCTGTATCTGGACAGGGCCTTCTGAGAACAGGTGCGCCCTGCTCTGAAGGATGCCAGAGCAGCCCTGTGTATGCAGGGAACGTCACACGGAACACGTGGGCCCGAGGGAGCCTCTGCGTGTCCTGGGATCCCACTCACACCACCTCTGCCAGTTGCTGGATCTGCTGGCCCCTGAGGAGAAGCTCAGGACTTCCAAGTTGATTTGTTAGCAAAGTCTTTGCCATCAACAACAACAACTACAAATTTAAGTTAATCAGCACATTAACGCTGTGTGCCACCCAGGCAGGAAGGACGTGGTAGGCTGCTGGGACTGACGAGTGAGACAAACTATGAGCTACCACCCATAACTTCGTGCATCCATCAGTGGCCCATTTTTCTCATTTGCCAATTTAATAACGTGAATATTCTGAGCTTTAGCGCACAAGATCTTCCCTACAAAACACCTTACCTGTATCTGTGCTGTTCTGTGGGGCTTTGTGTAGGATTTAATTTGAAGAAAGATGCTTCTGCCTTCCACATGCTGGGAAATTGCTACTTGAAGCCTCTTCTTTTAGGGGTGCAGCATCTGAATCCCTGAGATCATATCATTTTCCCTGGACCACAAGATTTTGTTGAGCATAATTAACCAGAGAGCAGAGAGATCTTTGCCTTGTGCAGAGACATTAATAAATTGGAGAAGATGTAAGAAAGTATTTGGGGGAGTTGGGAAAGTAATTTTAGTCATTTAAGAGGCTCTCGTCCTTAGTTCAGTGCATGGAGAAATAACTGGCTCTGATCTCAGAGTCTGGGACCCGAGGTCAGCTGGGCCATGGCAGCTCTGTGGGCCGCCAGCCACCTGGCTGTGTATACACATTTGTCCCCAGGAAGTCCCCGCCAACTCCCAGGACATGACACCACTCCCAGCTCCACGGAGGGAGCTCCTTGCACGCTGCCACCTGGAGCGCAGGTCCCTGGCTCAGCAGCACCCAGGCCCAGTAAGAGCAAGCAGGAGCTGGGGGGACTTTGTGGGGGACAAGTGTGTCACTTCATCACGGAAGCCAAGAGAGGAAGCTCATGCCCTCCCTCCCGCCCTATGGTACCAAGCCAAGTGGGGACAGCAGCTGCCCCTGAGTGTCTGACCTGGAAGTCTGAGGCTGGTGGATGGAACAGCCACAAAGCTGACCAGACAGGGGACCTGGGTAGAAGGTTCCCAGCCTCGGTGGCCCTAGAGCTGCCATGGGCAGGCCCAACCTTCCCCTGGTGTACACTGTGTGTGTGTGTGTGTGTGTGTACATTCATACATGTGAAAGATGAATGTCCGTCAGCTGGGAGGACCACGAGGACTTCAGCCGCCTCTCTTCTTTCAGAATTGAAAACAATGGACCCAGACAGACACACACCTGGTGCCAACAGGTACCCAGGCAGAGACCGCACTGGGGGAAGACCATGGCAGTTGGGTGGAAAGTCCCAGGGTGGCAGCCCTCCCATGACCACATAGCCCTACAGAACCCCCCCCCAGAGACAGCACAGTGGTGTGGACGTGACTGAATCAGTGACTATCCAGGCCCTTTGTCTGTGTCAGCACCCACC
>PVKA01001510.1:64211-107420 GCA_004027165.1 Ctenomys sociabilis
GAGGAAGGACACCAGGTGGTCCTTAGAAAGGACAGGCCAGCAGGAGGGCCCCTTCCAGGAGGTGACAGTCCTGACGCCCACATGGCCCTGTCCATCCCCAGAAATAGGGCTTCCTGCCAGGCTGAGGCAGCTCAGGGCTGGGCAGCTGCTTCCACGACCCCCACAGGGTCATCTGGGACAGACCTGAGGACAGAGGAGCCCACACTCAGGGATGTCTGGGTCTGGTGCCGCCCCTCCTGGTCAAGATGGCATCCTCCCTGGGGACAACTCCCTGTCGCTGTCTGAGAATTCCACCCTCCCAGCAGAGGCACTTCCCGGAGACCCACCTCAAAATCACTGCACCTCAGGGTTAGAACCTCAGCCCGGAGATCTGAGGGACATATTCAGTCCCAAACCTGCAGGCTCCTGTGGAGTCCAAGTCACCACTCACAGCGACTTTTCCTTCTCTGAAGGGTAACTGAGGGAAAGTCCGATCTCAGAGTTTGCGACCCAAGGAGGAGGGTCAGGTGGGCACCATGGCAAGCTACAGGTCTGGGCACCGTGGAGGTGCCGTCTAGTCAGGCGAAGCTCCTGGCCACCTGGCATCACAGGGACATTAGGGCTTTCCACCCCCTCAAAGGCTTGGGATGGGCTTAGCACAGCCTTGCAAAAGAGCTTAGAAATGTTAGTCCTGGGAGCCAGTGCAAACTCGGAGGGTGCTCACACCTGAGCAGTACGGGCTGGCAAGCACGCTTCTCACAGGACTCGGCACTCAGCAAGCATTTCCTGCCATGGTGAAAGAAAAACTCCAGGCTCAGAGGTGGATGTGGCCCAGCACCAGACTGCCACCCAAAGGCAGTGACCACCTGCTGCCATCCTCCCTGGCTGGCAGAGGACCCTGGGGTTCCTGTGGGGCACAGCCTCCCTAGAGCCCACCGGATTCCCCAGCAATTCTGTGTTCCAGGAGGATAAAGGGTGTAAACCCATACAGTCGTACACAGTCCACACTCCATGCACTCTACTGAAGCAGAGAGAAAAGAAAGGCAAACGCCGGCAGGGGCCTCAGAGCTTGGCAGCAAGGAGGAGGAGTGGGTTCAGACTGGGAGGCTCTGCAGGCACCCCAGGACTCCCTGGGGAGGGTACACCCCTCCCAGCTCCCCAACCCCTCCCCTGGCCTCCAGGAAGCTCTGGTTTCTCCCTTCTCCACCCCTAGGACTCTTCAAGTCCCTTCTGGGATTCTAGCCACGCTGAACTCTCATTGGTCACCTGGGCCCCAGGCTCTCTGCTTTCCAGGTGAGTTGCTCTGAGGGCTGGAAGGGGTCCTGAACTTCCTTCCACAGAGCCAGCACAAGTCCAGCCTCAGGGCCACAGGGAGGGTGCCTTACGGAACTCTGTAGCTGGCACAGCCTTGCAGAAGGCTGCATTCTGCAGATACTCACAAAGGTCCACCCATCCTCACCCACAGCACGCATCCCACCTGCTCCCTCCCCACTCTCCTGAATGCCTGTGGTCCCCACTGCAGCTCAGAACAGGACATGGCTAAGCAGAGGCCACCAAGAGAAAGAAGAAAAAGAACATTAACTATGTCTGGCTACTGGTCAGTTTAAAAGCAATAACCATAATGAAACAGTTGTTATTTTAAAATAACAACAACAAAAAGAAATAACAAGTGTTGGCAAGAACATGGAGAAGTCGGAGCCCTCAGGAATTGTTGGGCAGAATAATATGGTGCGGTCACTGGTGGATGACAGTGTGGCAGCCCCCCAAAAAACTGCACACTCGATGACCCATGAGAACCGGGGACAGGGACTCCCCGAGATACTGCACTCCCTGGCCTGGCAGCATTGCTCCCAATGGCCAAAGTGTGGGAACAACTGGGAACTATCAGAGAATGAACAAACAGAACATGGCCATGTATGACACAGAGTATTACTCAGTCATCAAAAGGAAGGAACTTCTGACATGCGGCACGACAGGACAAACCTTGATGTTATGTCAAGTGAAGTGAGTCTGCTGCTCATTTGCAATAAGCTATGAGCACATCGATGGGCAAATGAAGAAAATCTGATATACATACATATAGTTACACACACACACATCAAAGAGATAGATATTTAATAGAATATTATTCATTCTTTTAAAACAAGGAATTAGTACACATGTGTATAATCCGGGCACTCAGGAGGCTGAGGCAGAAGGATGGCTGGGGGTTCGAGGCCTGCCTGGGCCACATAGCGGGTTCGAGGACCAGTCTCATGTGCAGCATGACCACAGCCAATAATAACGCGCACTACACACCTGACTCGCTGAGCATTCTGTGTTCTGAGCACCAGGCAGCGTGCTGTGATGCGACAGGCCTGCAGGTGAGCCTGATGAAGACGCCCCTGCCACGTGTGGTCTCCAACGTGCGATCTTGGTGGGGTGGGTCCCAACTTTACAGATGGGGACACTGGGCTTAGAGGGGTTTCCTGCCACGCCAAGGAGGCCCCCTCATGAGGGCTGTCACTGCCGCAGCTCCGCCCTCTTCACAGCCACACTGCATGCTGCAAAGCCTCTCCTGTAGCCCAGGGTGGTGAGCACGCGGCCCTCTGTCTTCATACGTGCCCTGTGCTCAGCTAACTCAGTGGCCAGCAAGTCACCAGCTGACCCAGGGACCCCGAGCACCTCAATGGGCCAGGGGGTGAGCGCCACGAGTGCTTGGCTGAACCTACTGTGGCATTAGCAAGTGGTAACCTGCCTCTAGTTCTCAACTTTACCCGCAGTTCTAAAAAACACAAGCAGGCCACTGAGGGACAAAATTTGGGTCTTTCCTGGCATGAGAAAGAAAGTATTTCCCACCGATCAGCAGATCTGCAATAACAAGATTTACTAATGTTAATCAATATGTGACAGCTAAAAAGTTATCTTAGTCTGTTTTCTGTTGCTATAACTGAATATCTGAGGCTGACTAACTTACAAAGGAAAAAGGTTCAGTTTTTCTAATAGTTCTGGAAATTGGAAAGCCCAGGAGCATAGTACCCTGTGGGGACTTGTGCTGCTGTAAATTCATGGCGTTAGGGGAAGTAATGTGTACAAAAGGGGAAAACAAGAGGGGTGGCCTCACTTTGTGGCAGCAGGCTTTTCAGGTAAGGAACGCAGGCCTATGGGAAAAGCAGTCGTCTTTCCTTTCTTCACATAATCTCTTAAAGGCCCCACCACCCACACTGCCACAACGCCACTCAGACTTCATGGACACAGCAGTGTTCGCTGCAGGTGTGGACCGCACAGAGCCCTCCACAACGCCTGTCTGCTCCAGAGTGCTGTAGATTCCAGACTTGAATGGGCCCTCATCATCATTTCTCTGGAAAATGAGACAGGAGGGCTGCAAATGCCAACCCAGGCTGCACAACTTAGTCTCCTACACCTGGTCTCAAAAGCACAAGTAAAAGGCCTGGGGATGCAGCCCAGAGCAAAGGTCATAGGTTCGACCCCACTACTGCTGAAAAAGGAAAAAAGATATAGATGACATTTTCCTGGCAGATGTCCTTTGGAGCATCCAGTGCACCCAACAGAGCACCAGACCTGTGCAGCTGCTGCAGCTGCCCCGGTGCTCTGGCACTGCAGGGCGACCGCTCCTACCAGGGAAAAGAGGAGGGACCTTATTGACCTGTGCCGCGGTGCCCGGCATACAGAGGTCACCTGGCGGATGCAGCCAGTCAGTGGCAGAAGCATCTGTGGGGGAGCAGTGCTGGGGAGCCCGAAGTTCCTCACTGCTGCTCACCACAGGTGCAGACCCCCTGGATACAGGGGACCAGCTGGCTTCCTGTGTGGGGGAGGAGCCCAAGGCCCTCACTGGACCGCCTTTGCTCCAAATAGGACTAGGTAGAAAGGGCTCTGGGCTGCTTCAGGTTGGTGCTTTAGTTTTTCCAGAGTGGAACCAGAAAGCACAGCACAAGGGAGACCTGGGGGCTCCACAGGGCCTCACACTCAGGAAAAGAGGAGCCAAAGACCCCAATCTCAGAGGACTGCTCCACCACCCCACCATGGTCTCTCCTGGAAGGCACAGGCAAAGAAAGTGTCATAGAGCAGCTAGGAGGCCCGGTGGATGCTCCCTCCCTGGGGCCCAGCAGGGCCCAGTGTGGCACTGCAACCGAAAGGGTTCTGGTGATGGGTGAGAAATAGGAACACGGCAAGATCAGGACCAAGGGTTGGCACCCAGCAGAGCAGCTGAGGGACAGTCTTTTCTGTGCCTCAGTTTACTACTTTGTCAGAAAACCATAGTGCTCTGGCTTTGGCCATGCTGCTGGCAGCTCCCACGACCTTGAGCTTTGCTTGCAGGGACGTAAGGCGGGGGCTTGGCTTGCTGTTGCACACCTGTCATCTAGCACTCTGGGAGCTTAAAGCCTGCCTGGGCAGCCAGGCTCAGCCGTCCAAAGAGTCCCTGCCTCAAAATAAAACACTGAGAAAAAGTGCTGGGGACGCACCTCAACGTGCAGGCGTGGCTTCCACCCCAGCCCTGAGCACACATGAGCGCAGGGGCATCAGGAGTGCTCCCACTGCATAGCTGGGGCTGAGCTCTCGCAAATGTTTGAGGTCCTTGGCCTATTCTTCAAGAGAACGAACAGACTCAGGCAGTTCCTGGGGAGCAGGACCACCTCGGGGAGTCTCTCAAGGCAGCCCTGTGGCCCGATGCAGGTGGGCCAGTCCAGTCACAGTACTGATGGACTGAGGACAGACAGCTTTGAGCAGGACCAGCTGAGCCACCGAGGGATGGAAGTCCAGCCTCCCCGTGCTCCCCTCAGGACCCCCACCACACAAGGGACACCATGCTTTCTTCTAAGCCCATAAAGCCTCTGCGAAGGGCGCAGCACCCAGAACCACTGCCCCTGCAAGGTGCTCTGTGTCATGTTGGACACGTCACTTCCTCTGCAGGACCTTACTCTGCTCCATCTTATAAACAGAGACATAGATCACAAGATACAAACCACTTGGGGGCAGGGCTTATTCTCTTGCCAAAGTTGCCGAAGTCCCTGGGTTCTGTATCCTTCAGTGTTCAGCACGCCCAAGTCACCCTCTCCTGGAATCACCCATCTTTCCAGGCCTGGGGTCGCCCATCACCACAGGCAAAGAGCAACCCTGGATCCTCACACTAATTACAAGGAAGGCGAGCTAGGCTAGAGCTGCATCTCTTCCTCCTTCCTAAGCACATGAGGCAATGAATGACTCACACACAGGAGGAGGAGTGGCCTTCAGCTTCTCCTGGGGACATCCTCGCAGCAGCGCTGCCTCCTCCCCCCTCCGCTCTCCTCCCTTCCCCTCCCCTCTCCTTTCTCTTCCCTTCTTTCCCTTTCTTTTCCTCTTCTTTTCTCCTCTTCCCTTCCCTCCCTCTTTTCCCCTCCCCAACTTGGCTCCCAGGAACAGATGAGCTCAGATGGACTGGGCAGGGCTAGAATTCATCAATGGCTCGTTCTCTCTGGAAACACTTTCATTGATCAAATCTGTTTCTAGCCCTCTGTTCCTGAGGATTCCCACCAGGATCAAGATTCACTTGCTCTGCCCCTTGGACAAAAATGCAAACATGCCCCACCCCTGTCTACCAAACTCCATTTAACCCTTCTGTTCTCTCCAATGAATACCTGCTGCGCACCCTCCACAGGAAAACCCTCGTTCTCCTAAGTGGGGAGCTGGGGGCTGTTTTCCACCTGTGCTCTGGAACTTGATGCCTTCAGGCACGGAGAACAGAGGACGCCAGCCATGCACAAGTGTGAGGTGGGCAGACTGAGGGCCAGCGGAAAGGAGTGAGCAACGAGACGCCACTGTCCTCAGGTTTCTGGTCTGCTCCCTCTAACTCACAGTACAACTTTACAGGGAAGAAAATGGTGGGGCTGTGCATGGGTCGTCATCTCCCCTCCTTTGTCCAGGCAATGGCTCCTGCACCTGCACTCCCCGCCCAGGGCAAGTGGAGGGTCCAGCATGAGTCACTGTACTTTCCAAAGACGACCTGGGAGTCACGAGGCCCAAATGTGAAGCTCATCTCATAGGCTGTGTCCCTGGGACAAGAGGTGCACCGTGCCCCGGTGCACAGAATGTGCACCACGCTTCCCAAGTACTCTATGAACTGCTTTCCCAAGTGTGTCTGGTGTCTTGGGAAGGCACTGCTTCTGCCTGCAGGAGGGGCGCAACCTTCAAAGGGCAGCCTGTGGAGGCTGCACCCTGGGGAAAATGTTAAAGGAAAAAGCTGCTAGTGAAGCTTGATGAGGCCGTCTTCACTGAGGGTGCTGTCGGGATGGGTGCAGGGACCATGATGCCCGGGTTGTATCGGGCAAAGCCTGGGCTCAACTCTGAACATGCCCAGGACAGGCAGAGTGAGGAAGTCCTGGCTGGGGAAGGAGTCCAGTGGGGGGGACAGGGCCCTCCCTGGAGGGGCAGGAGATGAGGGAGCTGACCACATAGCCAGGGGTAGGGGTAGGGTGGGGTGTGTCTTCGCTAAGCCCCAGAGCCAGCAACAGTCTTGCTAGACGAAGGACAGAGCCCCAGGTAGGTAACAGCCCTGGCAGGGAGGAAGCCGGCTGCCACCCACACTCATAGCTCAGAGTTAGGAACTCTACTCCCTGACCCCAAGTTCCATGTCCCAGGGACAACTCTGCCTGACCAGTGTCAACTCCTCCCACTTGGCACTGGTCAGCTTCCATCCCTGAAACCAGCCCTGAAGGACAGTCACACAGCTTGGGCATAACTGATGTCCTCACTGAGGACATAGGGAGCACAGTGTGCTTTCTGGGAAGACGGACATGGCCCTGTGGGACCTGCCACACACAGACCCCATTTCTGGTCATATAGACTACTGGGGAGATCCGTTTCCTTCCTACACCACTGCACACACCAGGCCAGCTTCAAAGGGGCCCAGGAGGCACAAACACGAGGAACATCACCCCGGGTGAGCAGGCCATGCTAGCTGGGGTGATTGCCTGTCCCAGGAGATGGGGTGAAGCCTCAGAGGCATCTTGCATTCTCTTGCAACTCCGGAAGACACGCTGAGTGGAGCCTGATTACTATTCCCCGGGGATTGCCGCCTGCGTTTTTATTTATGCATTTACTGGGAAACTATTTATTTACATGGCTGTAATTTGCATTTCCCGCAAGTTCTTCCTTCCCCATCTCCTTTCCATACTCCACCAGCTGCCCCCAAACACCGGCCATGCACACTCTTCTGAGAACTGCACAGTAAACACACTCCAAGTTCCCAGGGGCTACCAGTGTCCAGCGTGGGCACACAGCGACACTCTCAACGTGGCTTAGGCTGTGTCGATGTCACTCTGCTGACAAGGTACTCAAGGTCCCCCCAGGCTCCTGATGACAGGAAGGACAGGTGACACTTGATGACCACTCTCATTTTTGGCAAACTCACTGCCTCTTCCCTGGACGAAGGCAGCCACGAAGTCCCTGGGCATGCCTGCCAGGGGTCTCTTGGGCTCTACTTCCTGCCCCTGCTCCTCCCCATGCATCAGGCAGGTGGCCAGTCACAGGGACAAAAGCCTGCCATCCTCACCACACCAACTGTCCCACAGCAAGATTCAAACCACAGCCATTGCTCAAAAGCCATTCTTGGTGTACTGAGACCTAACTTGGTCCCAAAACAACTTCCTCCTATTGCACTGCACGTGTTCTGGCTTCCCTTTAAATTAAACAACAAGCAAGGGCATTGTCAGCTACTGCACAGAAAGCTCTGCTCCCCACCTGTTGTTCCTTATCTTTTATCACATTTGCCACCAACTCACTTTCAAAACATTAATTTCTCATATTTTCTGTCTCTTGCTGCTGTGTGAGTTCTGTATGAGAGGGATTTTTGTCTGTTTTCCTCATTGTACAGAAATGAACAGAGCTTGGCACATAGCAGGGATTTGAAATCTCATACTGAATGGGTGAATGAATGAGTGAACCGTGATGTGACATCTGTCCAGTGGTACCCAGGTCTTGCTGAAGCCCAGGCCCAGGGCTGTGTGGCTGGGAGCACACCTGGATCAATGGCCCTGCAGTGAGACACGGGGGAGCCAGGGCTCTGGCCAATGTGCGTGCTCTAGGTTCCACCAGGCAGGTGGCGCTAGCCCTACTCTCTCCTTGTCATGGGCCTTGCCTGGTGGTGGTGACCTGTGTGGGTAGAGCCCCCCCCGAGCGCTCACACGCTGTAAATCATTGTAGAAGGAATGAATGAATGAAGCAAGCATGTGGGCAGTCAGTGCGCCAGGAGGCTGCTGGCTCGTGTTACCCCACCAATAGCTTGAAGCCAAAACATTGTCACCAGAGCCTGTGGTGCCCCCAGGAGGCACTTCCAGGGTGGACAGTTGTGGAGCCATTGCTGTGTGACCAGTGGTGCCCACTCCAGAGTTTATAGGCTGGGCTCTGTGCACAAGAGAAACACAGCTCTGCTACAGTGGTGCCAGGTGGAGGCAAGGCTTGGGGGTTGGGGGCAGAGAAGCGCCCACACCTGCTCACCTGACTGCCACCCCCGGCCCCAGCGGGACTCCCACCTGGCCACCGAAGGCTTCGCATCCGCCTGACCTTACCTGGACATGGATCACAGGGCGGCGGTGGCAGCCATGCAGTGAGAGCAGGAGAGAGACTGAGGCCACTCGCACTGTGACACCTCAAAGCAGATGCCGAGTAGGCGCCACTGCGGGGGGCAGGGTGGGCCTGAAGCACTTCACGGAACATTTCTCTGGTCCAACTGCACCCCTAGTTCAAAGCCCAGAGCCCCATTAACTTCCACACTTTCCCACCACATCACCCTGAGTTATTCCTCTCTGACACTGTCAGGTACCAGTGATAAGACCCAGATTAAGATTCATCCAGGAAAAGAAATCCTCTTAGAAATAACAAAAACATCCTAAGCGCATTTCTGATGTTGCCACAGTGCCTGCCACTCCCTCCTGCAGCCTGCAGCCCCCAGCCCAGGCTGAGGTCACAGCTTGGGGAGGCAGAAGGCAGAGACAGAGGAGAAGAACCTCAAGTTCCAGGCTTGGACTGATGAGCTTCCAGCTGCAGGTAGAGGGTGGCATGCTGGAGAGGACTCTGTGCAGCCACAGCCCTGCTCCCCACCCCAAGAAGCCCTTCGCAGACAGTGCCAGGTCGAGGCCAGCCTCCTCTCCCACCCTGCAGTGTCTCGGCGTGGGAGCAAGCCGTGATCTGGGCTGTTGCAGGGAACTCTGGCCCGGGCTCTCCGAGGGGCTTATTGCTACTTGCAGATTGCTGTGTTTAGAGTTTTCATGGAAACAAACGTGGAAGAGGTTGCAAACAGCTAAGGACAGTGGGGGCCCATGTCCTGGGAGGGGAGGAAAAACGCACAGGAGTTACAGCCGGTGGTGGCACTGCCCACCTGCTACCTGCGAGTGCTGAGCTCCAGGCTTTTCTGGCAGTTCTTCTGATAACTTTGTCACATCATCCGCTACCCAGGGCCTTGAGGATGAAGAAGCAAACAAGTGTTTCAGCCTAAGATTGGGCTCTGAGCTTCACTCAGTTTCTTTTTTCTTTTTCTTTTTTTCTGAAACCAGGGATTAAACTCAGGCCCTTGTGCTTGCCAGACAAGTGCTTATTCTACTGAGCCATCTTCCTAGGCCCAGAAGCAAACAAGTGAGGGAGATGAGGAGACACAGACAAAATGATTCCAAGCACAACACAGGGGAAACAGCTCTTTTAATTCTGATATCAATTCTGGGAACAACTCGGAGGAGAAAATATTATTATTTTGCAGGTAATGGCTCAGAAAGGAGAAATAACTTATCCAAGATCTCCAAGGTGGGACTGGAAGCCAGGTGCAAGCCTGTGAGCTGACTGCAGTGTCTGCCCAAGCAAGAGCTGTAGATGCCTGCCTCCTGGTCCAGGCTGAAACAGCTCCCTGCGAAAATCTGGCCCCGCAGCACCATGGTGCCAAGTAAGTCTATTGGTAGAGCCCTGGGTTAAAATTCTGTAGCAGTAAAAATTGGAACAGATACTTTGACTAGAAGCCACCACCTGACAACGCACCCTGAAAGCCAGTCCTCCCTTAGAGGACTCCAAATCTTAACCCAGAAAGGCCAACCCCAGAAGTGTGCACGGGAGGGCTCTGTCCATGGTGCTGAGGAGCACAGCGGCGGCGAGAAGATTAAAATCGCATTCCCCTTTTCTGGAGCAAGGCCCAGGGCAGGGCAAGCCCATTGAACCTACTTGGCCCCGGGACGAGGAAGGCGGAGGAAGACTGGGCAGATGGAGAGGTAAGGAGGGGGAATCTGCCGGCCGGCCCAGAGGCCCTCAAGTGCGTCCAAGTGTGTGGGTCAGGCCGGGACACACCAGGAGGAGCTGCAACGGCTCTTGGCTCCAGGAATCAGGGAGGGGTGAACCCAGGACAGCATCAGGCTAATATAGCCAGGGTAAAGGACTCTGAAAACACAGAATTTCATGGAACAGACAGGCTGGGAAGACCAGGATGCCGAGAGAAACCAGACATGACAGCAGACAACAAATAAGATCCAACTGAAAGTACAGCCAGCAGGAGGACAGGCTGGGTGCCTGGGGCTGTCCTGCCCAGGCTTCCTTTGCTTTGGCACTGGGCAGGTGGGCAAGGAGGGCGACATGGCCAAAACACAGCTGGGGGCAGCTGCGACCTGTGAGCTGTCAACCGAGTGTGTACAAATGGAATCAGATTTCCTCTTAGGTTGATGCCTTGGTTACCCGGTTCGCTCTTCATCCTCCCAGAACAGCCTCATGAGCGCATGCCCAGACTCAGCCCCCTGGGGCCCTGGGGCCGCATTCCACCCACACTGCCTCTCCTCTCCATCCCAGTACAGCACAGAACCCAGACAAAGTGGGAATAGAGTGACTGATTAAAAGCATGGCAGTGGAGAGTTTCTAGCTAATGAAATTGTTCTGGATCCCTTAAAACAGCATAACATAATAACCCTCCAATGTTATCTATTTTATAAGTTCAAGCTTCCTTTGTCTTATGGAATTTTTTTTTAAATACTGTGATAGAAACTACCAGGTATCTTTCAAAACTGTCCCTACTTCTGCCAGGGAACACTGTGGACAGGAACACTGTGGACCACATTTCCAGGCTCCATGGTGGTCAGGGAGCTTGTGCAACTGAGTTCTAGCCTGGGAAGTAGGTGGAATTGAATGCCCAGTTACTTCCCAGTTCAGGCCAGACCCTAAAATGCTCCCACAAGTAATTCTCTATTCTCTTTGCCATGAAAGTAAAGGATGGAATACCTGGGATTCTTGAACCCCCACCTAAAATGCCACTGACCAACCACACCTGTTGTACTCCTGTGCAGACAAGAAACAAATTTAAACCTTGCTAAGCCACAGAGATGGTGGCATTCACCAATGAGAGCCTCCAACGTGAGGCGAACATAGGCACAAAGTACTTGGGTGGAGCATGGCAGGCCAGGCTGGGTACGGTACAGGTGTGCACATGGGAAGGCTCTGGTGCTGGAAAGACCTCCCAAGGCCAGGAGCCCGAGAGTTCTGGTGTTGTGGGAGGGCTCACGGAGTGCTTTGGAAGCCTCCCAGCACTCCTCGCGTTCCCATCACCCCCTTCAATCTGGACCAGACCATAGACACTGAACTCGCTGTGGATCAGCTCCACCTTCTGTGCTATCCTGTCAGACATCTGGATTAACTGATGCCCCTTGGTTTTTTCCAGTTAGCGACTGCATGAATGTATTTCCTTCTCTTCTAACTCTTGTCCCTGAGCTACTAATTTCCCTCGATCTTCTGAACTTGCTGCTGGGTGTGATAAAAGCTTACTGAGCGCCTTACTGCACCCCTCTATTTCCTGAGACCTTCTCCAGTTCTCTTTTACAGCACTGTCCATCAATCCTTCCATTTAAACTGTGTTCTGGGCTCCTTTCACGCATCACTTCCCTACATGGCTTTTTCAAGTTCTCCTGCACTCTCGCTGCTCTGCTCTGCTTCCTGTTTCTTTCCAATAAATGGTTTCCTTCTTCTCACATGCACATCCCCTTCCGAGGACCCCAACCATAGCCCTGCTGAGTCTCTGAGGTGTGCTCCCTCTCCTTCCAGCTAGGAGAGGGCTCAAGCCTCCCTCTCCATTCTGCCCACACAGACAGAAAACTCAGAAGGTGCCTCGCTGGTAATCTTGCTTCTCGGAGAAGGAGCTCCCCTCAGGTTCAGCCTGTTGTCCCTGAGCACATGTCCTGGTGTCTCGCTTGCTAAGCGAAGCAAGTCCCACCCCAGAATATCTCTCAGGAGTGGAAGCCCCATCATTCATAGAGAGAAGAGAAAGTGTTCCTTAAAAGCACATTCCTAGGATTCTCACTGACTTGTTCTGGTGCTTCACCTCTTTAAACATTCTATTTTCTGCCATCTTAACAAATATAGGTTCACTTCTATTTACATACTCTGTTCTTGCATTCCTTTTTTCCTCCAGGTATTTATAATTCTTCTACTTCTAAGAAGAATTGTGATAGCTCACAATAGAAAGCTCATAAATAATAAAATAAGTTATAACATGAAAGAATATGAACCAATTAAGGAACTGACAAGATTCATGGATCCATGCACCACGGGCTAAGGATACTCATTGTCACTGAGCAGAAAATTGAGTCCGTAACTTCAATGCAACTGGAGTCAAAGACAAAGCAAAAGGAAAACCAAGCAACAAAGATTTCAGTGGTTAACACGAGAAGGCAATAATGTACATGACTGCATTCTTTGCCACTCTTGTAATAAACTCTTTGAAATACTTTTAAAATAATTCTTTACATCCTGCCTCTTTGCTAAAAGGACATGACACAGCACAAAGTAAAGAAATCATTATCATATAAATAAAGACAAGAGGCACATTAAAAGGCGAATTATGCGTGGGAGGAGAAATAATTGCAACTTTATTTTAAAAGGCCAGACTCAAGGGAATGAATGCCATGATGTAGAACTTAGCTCTAAACTTCCTCACATCCACCGAAAAGAGGGGAACACAAGAAAGTGAGGGTGTTGGATTCTTGCCAGTACAGGCACTAGTGAGTCTTCCTACCCAAGAGGGATGGGGGGAATTGACCCTGGGTCTCATAAGTTTCAACAGAAAGAATTTTCCAAGGGCTTAATCATTTAACCCTCCAGACCCTTGGCCATGTCCCTTGCCTGAGGTTTACCCCATCACCAAGTCTTCCTCTGGTGGACACTTTGTCTCCTAAGGCATTAGGTATTTGAGCACCACCTTCAGCCTGTGGAGTCTACCAACCACAGCCCACTTTCACTCCATTCCCATTTTTACTTAAATTTTTGTCATCCTCAGAAATCTCAGCTTAGGTAAATGAATAGCTTTTGAGAGCATTTTCATCCCTTGCTGGCTTGTGAGTGACTTCCCATTATGGCTTAGATCTCAAATATCTCCCTAAAGTCACACATTTGGAGGTGTGACCTGGTCAGAAAAACACACTGCTCCTGCCTCACTTGCCATGGACTGACTTCCCAGACACCGTAAACCAACCTAAAATTCTCCTTCCCTAAGGTGTGGGTGTTGGGTGTTTGGTCCCAGCAGTAAGAAAGCTGACTAACACACTTCCCCTTTCCTCACATCCCCCAGATTTCCACCTCTCCCTCCCAGCCTACTTCTAAGTCGCACCTCCTTCACAGAGACTGTCTTAGCTGCTTGGCCTTGAACCTGGACTGCCCTCCACAGGCCCTGGAACACTACAATGGCTCCTACTACTACTCCACAGCAGCTGCTCAAATACAGTGTAAGCTCCTGGACACCTAAGCCCCAGTGAAGCATCCCATATGTGCCTAATAAACATGGTCACTAGGCTTAGCAATAAACGTGGGTCAGGAATAAACATGCCCTGGGTTCTTAGGTCACACCTTCTTCCTGGTGTAAGGTGGCAAAGGGATGAGATGCTGGGGGCCTTTACCTTCTCCTGCCACCTTGAACTCCCATGTTGAATGCCAGCCACCTGTGGTATCTCGTGGCCACTGTGTAGATTACCCAGCATGCACCCTGACTTCAGCTTCCTCCACTGCATTTCCCCATCAGGGAACTCCCCCTGGTTCAGCTGGTTGTGTAGCTGGATCAGCCATCCTGGTCTCTAAAACAGGCCTCTGCTGCTTGCTGTCCGCTACGGCAGCCACAGCCTGGCACTGCGGGTCACTCACTGTCCCCATCGCTCCTGTCAGACTGGCCCTGCTGTCTGTGTATTCTGAGCACACTGCTCTTTGTCTCACCTTTCTTGGCTCCCTTCCTTTGCTTCCCACTCCCTCAACCTGTGCTTTGCAAGCACGCTGCCTGTGGGGCGCTGGTGTGAACATCCAGTGTGTTCTGTGTTAACTTGCTGCGTGTCTGAGCGCACATGACAGAAGCACAGCATCCTAGTCGCAGGTCAACCCACTCCCAGGTCTGCAACGTGAGAACATGGCTTTGTATTTCTGTGCCTTGGTTTCCCCACATGTACAATGGTTTTCAAATGAGGCCATGCTGCCCACAGTGTGCTCAGCAGCCCCTCCTCACTCCTGTCCTGTGCTCCTGCTGATGCCAGCTTGGCCCCTCTCTAGCAGCTAATGGCACCCCTGCTGGGCGAGTGTTGCTTCTAAAGAGGGCACAGCATCACTTTCCTGTGCCACATACTTCAGTCCTCAAAAAAGAAGTTTTACAATCACTGCAGGCATTTTCCCAGACAGGAGACTGAGACCAGAGAGGTTCCCCTGGGTCTCGCATCCCTGCCTTGAAAACCCAAACCTCACGCTTGCCACCCAATCAACTGGGGATGCTGTAGAGACATATCCGAGTGACAGGTGTCAGCGCATGGAGTGTTCCAGATCCCACATCTGTGCTTCTGCCCTGAGGGAATGTCAGGGAACTGTCGCCTTTCTTGGATGGCACTTACAAAATCTTGGACACAGGCAGCAGCATTAAGGGTGGCATGTGCTAGGGCTGGCTGGGGACAACGGCAGGACCATGTGGCACCGCCTCAGCTGGCAGAATGAAAGGCCCATGTAGGCTGCAGCTAAGGTGCAGACAGCTGCAGAGACGTCACAGAAGCTGGCAGGAGGGGACTGTGTGGGATGTGTGACCCGGGAATCGGAGTCACTCTGGCCATGAAGGAGGTGGCTCCAGCCCTCCCAGCAGGGGCACAAGCAAGAGCCTGGAGCAGTGGCTGGAGGCTCTAGAACCAACCAGCATGCTGGCTTGAACTTGCATTCTTTGGCAGGTTTCCTTGGATCGCAGACACAGGCAGGGACCAGCCGTGTGGGCAGAGTCCCCCCGAGGAATGCTGAGCCCATCACTTTCCCTATGAGCATCCAGCCCCCTCCCAACCCCCCACCCTGCACTGCATGGCCCCTGAGGGACCTTCAGTGCTGGCCTCCCATGATTCTCAGTGTGTAGAGTATTTTGGGCTCCTGTCTGAGCAGCGCAACTTCTTATCCTTGTTTTGGACCAGGTCCTCCTCTGGGCTCCTTCCCCTCCTGGACGTGCTCGCAGGGTTTGGCATGCTGGCAGCTTGCCAACAGCTTCCTCTTCTTCCTGAGCTCCCCCACAAAGTGGTGACACGGACCCACAGAATAAGTGAACACAAGAGGAGTCAGTGTGCTCTCTGCCAGCACCACAACAAGGCACAGAAATGATGGACCTACCTCCTAGCTCGGATCAAGGAAGGAAAAACTAGAGAAGCCACCCAAATCCAAATGCAGCCTCGGGTTCAGCTCATGGCAATGTTGGTTTCTTAGCATTAATCCATGTGCCGGGTCAATGTGAGATGTTAACGTGTGGGGAAACTGGCTGGGGGAAGTACGTGAACTGCGCCATCTGACAGCTCTGGTCAGGCTAACCACATGCTAGGGGGGCAGCCACGTTCCTTTGTGGATAGGCCTCTCCTCTCTCTCAACTCATCTTCCAGCTGGACACAGAGATGATGATGACAGAGAGGAAGCAGGCCAAGGAGGACGCCCACCGAGTAGGCTAAGCTCTGAGCCTGGGGCCGATTTGTCACAGTGGCTGCCACATCACTGTCCCTGCACTGGCAGGGTTGTGCTGAGCTCTGTTCTTGGTTTTGCCCAGGGGCCCCTCCAGCTCCAGACTTCAGAGGTGAAGGGGCCTTAGCCCCTGTCCCAGCCAGAGGCAAGCCTGGGGCCCTGGAGACAGGTGGTGGCTTTGGTCATCGAGGCCACTGGATGGTGTCTTCCCTAGCTTGAGCAGGGCAGGCTAACATTACTCAGTAAACAACACTCCTTCAGTGATGCTCTGTCCCACCCAAATGCCAATAGTGCCCTGATGGTGACACTAACTATCCAACCTCTTGTGCCATTTCCTGCGATTCTTGCCTCCTCGCCCACCCTGCCGTCTGCTAATCTCTACCCTTCCCTGCCTGCACAACACCTCCTCCTGCCCTCCCCCAGCAGCTTAGCAGGAACCCACTGCTTCCCAGTCCTGCATGGGGGCTGGGTGAGGTCCCCAGGCCCGCATGTCTGTGTGAGCGTGGGACGGCGTGGCTTCCCGTCTGCTGCCTCGCTCCCAGAGAAAAACTTCACAGAACAGCACCCCGCTCCTGTCCAGCAGGTGCCGGGAATCTACAGGAACGCAGGCTCCAACCAGGGCTGCTGGGAACTTTGACAACGACGCTCGCATGAGCTCTCATCAGTGAAGAGCCCAGCCCTGGCCCAGCGGTCCTCTCACCCCCTCCTGTGACACCCACACACACACACATTAGGAGCACAGCTATTTGCATCAGACCCTTGGGTACCCACCACACTGGTAATAACTGATTTCTTCCTTTGGAAAAGCCATGTGCCAGGCTGTCAGTGGCCTCTCCCTCAGCCCCACCTCCCTCCCAATGTGCTCTCCCACCCGTGCCCTCCCCATGCTGCGCCTTCCAGGGGACAGTTCTCTCACTGCCTCATTTCAGCCTAAATGAGCCATCCTTGGCTAGGGCTAGCCTGAGACAGCCCAGCCCATCCACAGGGCAGAAACCAAAACTGTGGCCCTGGCCACCAGGAGTGGTACCTCAGTTAAAGAAAGAAATGACCCTAGGGCTCCTCTTTGCTGGGATAAAGAACAGGGACCCATGGTCTTTGATGAGCCAGATCCTCCTCCTCAGCAGAGGGCTGCTGGGACACCTCTGCTTGGCGGCATCCTGCTTTGGCCCCAACCCTGGGGACCTGGTTCTTTGTGGTCTTCATATAGCTCTCCTGCAGTGTCGCTCCTGCAAGGCCCTTCCAGACCCTGCCTGAGATGTTGGGCAGGACTTGAAACCCTGCAGCTTGCAAGCAAGGGCTGCCCATGGGCGCTCTCCTCTGCCTCCTCTCATGACCCTAAGGACAACAGACTCAGTCTCCTGACCTTAATGATGAGCACCAGGAAGGATGCCTCCCAAGGCATCAGCCCACTGACACATCCTGCAGAGGGTTTCTGAGGGCACCAAGAAGCAAGAGAGTGGTGTACATGGAGATCTGAGGTCAAGTTCTCTTTGTTCGATTGACTGCAGAATCACCTGGCACCTTTCACAGACAAACTTACACTGTGGATTTTCAAGAGGGGCACATCGAGGTGCCCTGAAGGTGACTAGCAGGCCAGGCCTTGGGAGCTTGGGGCCTCTGGGATGAGCCAGCTCTGGAAGGATCTTGATATTGAACCAGGATCAGTAAACACAGGCCAGGCTGTGTGCATAATTTCTGCTCTTTTTCTTTCCTTTCCTTTCCTTTCCTTTCCTTTCCTTTCCTTTCCTTTCCTTTCCTTTCCTTTCCTTTCCTTTCCTTTTGTTTTCTTTCTTTTCTTTTCTTTCTTTCTTTCTTTCTTTCTTTCTTTCTTTCTTTCTTTCTCTCTCTCTCTCTCTCTCTCTCTCTCTCTCTCTCTCTCTCTCTCTCTCTTTCTTTCCTTTTCTTGAGACAGGGTCTCTGGAAGCCTCAAAGATACCCAAGCTGGGGTCAAACTAATGATCTTCTGCCTCAACCTCTCAGACTGCTGGGATTATAGGCCTGCCCCACAATGCCCAACCAATAAATGATTTTCTGAAGTCATTTTATTCATGAGTTATGCAGACTCCACTTGCCCTGAAATTCACATAGCTGTGGTTCCACGTGCTACATACAGGAGCCCTGAAACATAAATTCCAAGAAAGAGGGGAGAGGGAAGGAAGATCCACAGAAGAGCACAGGCCTGAGTGTGCCCAGCAGGCCACCTGCTCCATTCCTGTCACCTACTCCTTTATTTGCTTTATGTGGATGCTATGAAGCTATGCCTCCAAAATCCCTATGAAAAGATATGGTTAAAAGATGGTAACTGGGTTTATACCAGTATGTTTTATTGAAAAAGGCTTCCTTTATGACTCTATAAAAACGCTTTTGCTACATTTCACACAGGTAGACAGAACCCCAAAATTCAATTCAAGATTTATTTCTGAGTGGGGTAAGAGACTCAGAAAAAGGCAAGTTGGATGATGGGGTGGTGGCAGCACTTGACAAGCAAAACAAACCAGAAGAGGCAGGTACTGAGTGAACAGCTTACCTCTAGTCCCATCTTCAGACATGAAAGCACCTTGGTCCTGGATCCCAAGGGAAACACGGGCACAAAGTCAAACAATAGAGGAAAAATGTGCATAGAGCGGCTCCTCAGTTGTGCAACACTTAGAATCCACAAGTGCTCTTGTACACTTGATTCCACTTGAGCCTCATGACATCCTTAGGGAGGGGGTGGAAGCGAAAGAGTTCCCCATTGCACAGGTGATGAAGCAGTAACAGGCAGCATCCCAGGATCTCCCACCTCAGGGCAAACCAAGGACAAAGAAGAGAGCCTTCCACATCTCTGCCCCCTCCCTCCCACAGAAGCCACTAGACTGAAATCTGGGGGACAAGAATAAGCAGGAGATAACTTGGCCAGTCAGTCATGCGGGTGCGAGCCCACACGCTCCCTAGTCATCAACAGTGGGACCCAGCTGGAATTTGAGGACACAGATGGCAGCATCCTTTCTCTTCTTGCCAAGTTCTTCTTACTTGCTGGCATGGGATCAGACACCCGTGGCTCCACTGCCAAGCTGGGTCCTGTTGCACACGCCCAAGGCAAGTAAAGCTTTCTAAGGCGTTATCCACTCCCAACAAGTGTGTGTTCAGTGCTTGGACATGGGCCCCCAAGCAGCAGAAGAAATGCAATGAAGGATGGGAACAGTTCTGAGCTGTCTCTGCAGAGTTCTGGCACCCAGGACTTCAGACTGTGTTTGGAGACAGAGTTGTGTGCAAGGTATTTGGGTTAAATGAGGTCACCTGGGCCCCAATCCAGCCTGCTGGTTTTCTTACCAAGAGAGATTAGGACAGAGAAACCCAGAGGGAGGCCATATGAGGACACTGTGAGAGGGTGGCCATCCGCGAGCCAGAGAGTGGCCCCAGGAGAAATGGCCCTGCCCACACCTTGGGCTCCCAGCCTCTAAAACTGTGAAGAAGTGTCTGTGCATGAAGTCACCTGGCCTATGGTGCTTCTGATGTAAACTAACAGAAGGCCCAAGGTCAGGCAGAGACTTGGGAAGGAGCTGTCCGGTGGCCCTGTGCCCTCTCCCACATCCACGTCCTCACTGCTAACACCACAGGTCACCCCTGGTCCCTTGCCTAGTACTATGTCCTCAGAGCTGTGCATTATGCCAAGAAATCCAAACCAGGTAAAGCATCTGTTCCCTCTTCTGAAGAGCTTAACATCAAGCAGAAGAAGAGAGAAACACTGTCAAAGCGAACAGAGAAAATATGCGATTGTTTAAAACACAATGTGCGGCAGAAGCTAGGGTGAGAGTTAACTGTTTGCACCTAGAACACGTTTCCCAGGGGCAGCAAGCTCTGTCAGCGGCATCTCCAGCCAGCCCTTGGCACCTGTGCAACATGGGTAAAAGGAAGTCACCTTCACGGCTGATACTGCCATCCCACACGCACCCCCTTCTTGGTTCTGGTGATGCCCCAGAGAGGCTTGGACCCCCTCCACAGCCACCATTCAGAAGGTCTGGAGGCTCAGACTGAGGCTTAGGGCTTGCTAAGGCCGCTCACCTTGCCCAGCGAAGGCCGAGTCCCTGAGTCTGGTGGTTGTGCAGAGAGGAAGAGAACACCGCTTGGCCCCCCGTGCCCCTGCACACTGGGCCATGCACACTGGACAACACCAAGGTGCCAGGGTGGGGGGGCCACTGGGAGCCAGTGGCCTGGATGGCTGAAGTGATGTCTAAATGGTACAAGGGGTCACCAAAGTTGCTCCAACCTGCTCAAGGATCCTAGACTTAGCACATTCTGAAATTAGGGTCCATCTGTATTTTCCCAATAAGGGCAATTGTTCACAAACTGGTGCCATGGACACCTAGGACCTTCTCAGAATCCTGCTGCTGTAGAATCCATGCACACAGTGACTTTCAAAGATTGAATTAAACACAGTGACTGAGGGCCACTTGTGGGCTTGATATTGTGTTGGTTCCAAGTTGCAGCTGTCCACAGAGCCTCACACGCACACACAGCAGGCCATGGATGGGGACTGTTGTGAAAGGCAGAGTTGGATAGAACAATGACGCCCCAAACCCCAACCTGAAAATAACATTCCCTGTCCATCTAAAACAACCCAGATTGGGGTTCCCACTGTAACATATGCACTGATCAATACTGCAGATGAGCTACACTGATGCACATCAATTCCGAAGCCAGTTTTTCTTTGCAGGCCAAAAATTTCCATCAATAATAGAGAATTAAAAGATGCCACTGCATCCTGATACCTGCACTGCACATAGTTCAATCACAGGTTGTAAAAATAGCTTAAGAAGTAGAAAGCTTTGCCAAATGTGATGCCAGGGCCCATGGCAGACAGAAGAACTGCGAGGAACACGAAGCTCCAGGATGAGACTGGAGCGGCCCATCCAGTCCAGATGCCACCAGGGAACAACTCCCAGGCAAGTGGCCCAGGCTCCCCCGCCAGCTCAGTGGACTGGGAGTCCAGGCAGAAGGTTCCAGAATGCTACCACGTAATAAGGGAGACACACTGAGAACATCCAGGGTCTGTGTAGCTGGTTTAGAAGAAGGACCAGAAAGAAAGGTCAGAACAGAAAGGTTGGCATCACAGAAGACTGGGCCTTGCACTGCTGATGGCCTGTGCAATGAGTTAAGGCTCTTTGAAGCAGCTGCTTTAGGTTATTCTTCAGGAGAAAAGGAGCCTGAGTGTTTGCTCAAGTGTCTCAGCCCTGGGGGTCACAGTCAAAGCAATGGGGCAGCCCTGTCAGAAAGATAGGAGCCAGGGCCCACGGAGCTGCAGAAGCTGCCCCAGCTGTTCCCTCTACCTCCGCACCCTTCATCCCACTGTGGGACTCCCCAGCAGCCCAAGGTCTACTGTCAGGCCATTGTGTGAATGGTAGAGCTCAGTGACGACATAGCCGCAAGACCCGCCCCTAGTGCTGCCCAACCCCACCCAGAGCTCGTGAAGCTTTGGCCTCATGACTCACTCACTGGCCAGTCCCTCACTTCCTGGCTCAGGCATGCACCAGGCTCCCCTGCAGATGTGAGAACAGAGATGGGAATGGGAGGACATGGTGAGTATGCACCAGAGCCATACCAGGCTCCGAGGACACCTCCCTGCCCGGGAAGCTCCCTGGCCAGCAGGGGAAACAGGCAGAGAAACAGCAGAGTGGATCGGCTCTAAGGGGGTGAAGCTCTGGATAGCTTTGGGATTTGGCCCCCACTGAGGGCGGCAAAGCAGATGTAACACACTGTTCCCTGGTGGGAGCTAGCCACCAACCTGCTGCATGTGAAGCTCTCACTGCTGGAGCATCCTGGACAGTGGAAGGAGGGAGGAGGAGCAGAGCACTGAGGATGCCACTCCAGAGCGACAAAATCCGCCATGGTGTGGAATGGTGTGGCAGCTCCCAATGGCCACAAGGCTTGGTGGTGGCACCATGTATGGAAGCAGAGGTGCAAGGGGGCTGGGGCTGGGGCTAGTGGTGCCACAGCCCTGTGGAGGCTCCAAGAGGCACCATCTTGCCTGGGGTATGGGGCGCCAGAACCTTGCTAAGGTGTAAACTCAGAGACAAAGTGATGGGTCTGTGAGCCATGGGTGCCCAGGTCTTTCTTGATCCTAATATGGACCTAAGACCTGGAGTGATGGCGAATTTTATGTGCCCCTTCCTGGGCAGGGGAGAGATCAGCATTTGAACCATCAGAAAAGCCGCCCCTCCCCTCAAGCACATAGACACAACTCAGTCCACTGAGGGCCTTAAAAGAAAAATGAAAAGAGTGGAGGAAGGATGAATCATTCTCCCAGCTGAAACCTTCTTCTTCTGAGTGTGGGCAGAGGTTGCTCCTGACCCTCAGGCCCCGATCTGGGCAGCCTCACGCCCCCGGCTTTCCGGGGTGTCCGGCTCACAGGCAGCAGATCCTGGGTCTCTCAGCCTCCGTAGTCACAAGTTGGCTTCTATAACAATTATCCTCATGGGGGGATGTACACTTGTATTATTTTTGGAGAACCCTGGCCAACACAGCTGGCACAGACAAGGAATATGGGCACAAATATGCCAAGTTCTACACTAATGTTTTAGTCCATTTCCTCTTTCTAGAGTTAGGAGTTAGGAAAAGAAAGAATCCCCAGCGCTTCCAGTGGGTGCTTAATTGCTCTGGGGAAATCAGTTTTCCCACCAGTCAAGGCTGGTGATGGGAAGGACTGCAGTGACCACTGCCTTGGACATTTCCACCCACTTTCACAGCTCGATTCTCATGTCAGTTCCGGGTAGGGAGGGGGAGTATTACTGCTCCCAGAGTCTCACATGTAGGGCTTGCAGGTTAGCTCAGCTGTTTAAGTGCCTGCTAGGGCAAACCCAGTCAGGTGCAGGGGACCACAGTTCAATCCCAAGCTCCACATGCCACACCAGACCTGCCCTGAAGGCAGCCTGAGCCAGCCAAAAACAAACAAAAAATCCTTCCAGAGACAAATTTAAAGCTATTTGATCCTGGGCAGATGGTCACATGCGGATGCTCACATCAGCTTTGCTCACAGAGGCTGAAACATGGAAACAATCCAAGTGTCTAGGGACAGACAGATGAATGGTTTTTATGGTTTGGACTTCGGTGTCCCCCGAGAGCTCCACGCACTTACAGGTGGGGCTTTGAAAGGTAACTGACTCACGAGGATGCCACGGCTTGATGTGATGTTAGGAGCCAGCACCTGGCCTGAGAAGCAGCTCCCGGAGCCATGACCTGGAAGGGGGGCATCGCCCGCCTCAGCTCCTCCTCCCTCCCTCTGCTCTGGCCACCACGACCTGAGCAGCACTGCTTCAGCAGCCCCTCTTGCCATGCTATTTTGCCTTGGAGCCAGCCCTGGACTGAAGCTCTGAACCTCTCTCCCTTTAAGTTGTGGGTGTCAGCTATTGTGTCCAGAAATGAAGAAGTGATGAAGAACATGGGTACTCTGAACGTGCTCTGCACACACAATGGCACATGCTAGCAAGGAAGGAAAATAGGGCTGGCCATGCTGCTGAATGCCCCTAATCCCAGCACTCTGGGAAGCAGAGGCAGGAGGGTAGCAAGTCCCAGCCTAGGCTGGGCAACTTTGTTAGACCCCCATCTCAAAATAAAAAGTAAAGAAAGGACTAGGGATGGATCTCAGAGAAAGACCCTGGGTCCAATTTCCAATAACGTATACAAAGAAAGGAAGAAAGTTCTAGCATTACAATATGGATGAACTTGAAGACACTGAGCTCAGTGGGATGAGCCAGGTACAAAAGGACAAACTGTATGGCGTCAGTGTGAGAGATCCCTAGGGTAGAGGCAGGACTCTGGCGGGGAAGGGGGTTAGGAGGCCATGTTCGATGGGCACAGGCCGGGTTGGGAAATCTAATCAGAAGTGCCCTGGAGCTGGGGGCAACAGCTGCCCCCCACATCGCATACTTAAGGTCACTGAACAGTACTTATTTTAAGATGATAAATTCCCTTGAGTGTATTTTTACCACAAACTTTAAAAAGTTAAAAAAAAAATCAAGTGACTTAACCCAGATTGCTGACTCAATCTCCACACCATCAGCTGAGGTTTAATGATGCCAGGGGACAAGAGCTACTGGGACAGGGTGAGGTGTCAGCTGTATGACCTTGGTCTCTGTCACTTCCCTTGGTTTCAACTTTCCAGCCTGTAAGTAGACACCACTACACATCACTGATAGGACAGTGTCTCCACACAGTGGGTGCCCTGTGAAAGACACAAGGAATGGCCAGAAGGGGTCCAATGACATCTAGCCAGAACCAGAGCCCAGGTGCTGGATTGGCCACCTCTGTGCCCCAGGATGATGGACAGAAGAATGTCCCGGACCCAGAGTAACCCTGAGTCACACACTGCTGGGATGAGAAAGTCTGGCCCTTTGCAAGTGATAACAGCCCGGCTCTTAAAAGGGGAAAGCTGACCCCAGCTTCCAGGGACACCATGCCACATTGTGCCCTTTGGGGTCCAGTGGGCCACAGTGCAGCTTCCTCTCCTTGGGTGGCCTCAGCCAGATCACCTGATTTCTTCAAGCACCATCTGCAAGCATGGAGATTTTTCAGCCCCACTGAAAAGAGGTAGTCACAAGGGTCAGATAGTACCTGGGAGGGGCAGGCTTGCCCACTGGGGAGCTCAGCAAGGCCACTTACCAGCCTGAGTGCTTTGGGTAAAGGCGGGGCACACAGCTCCTCTCCAGCAGTGCCATGCAGAATAGGGGAAGCTGACAGGTTCGGATCACGGGGCCCATGCCCTACTCGTGCCAGGCAAGGACCGTGAGTGCCAGTCAGGAACCTCCAGGAGCAGGAAACCTCTGAGGCAGAGGCAGGGCCCTAGGACAGCTGAGGGAGGAGGGACTGGCTGAGAAGAAACCCCTGCTTCTCGGGAAGAAGCCCCATCCACTTCTCAGCTGCAGGATGTATCTGAGCACAGACTCTGGTCCCCATGGCAACCTGAACTTCAATCTGTGTCAGCCCTTGTCTATGGCTGCCGCAGCTGCAAGGAGTGGGAACCCCTTAAAAGCTCCTCAGAAGTAGGAGCCCAGGGGATCCCAAGGAGAGAGCTTAGTGCAGGAGCAGCCTCCCAGGCCTCCCTCTGCACAGCCCTGAGTAGGACGGCGGGGGGGGGGGGGGCAGCCAGTGCTGGCGGGCAGGAAGGAGGCAGCAGGACCCCAGCCAGCCCCGGCGGCCCTCTCTGGGCACCCTGCTCTGCACCCACCCTGGGTAGCTTCCTCGAGGGCTTATCAAGTCTTCGCATCTGCTGGGAAGACAGATCTATTTTTAATTTTTTATTTGGAAGGCTAGAGCAGGGAGAGGGATTCCAGAGGGAAGTCAAATGAACACTTATTGAATTTTTACTCTGCACCCTGAGACCTTACCAATCTGATCCTCATTCATTAGCACTGCAAGCCTAGGGACAGCCACTGCAGTGGCACAGACAAGAGGGGCCCAGGGAGTGTCACTGTCGAAGGCCACACAGCTGTGCACACTGGTGCTGGGATCCAAGCTCAGGTTCTCTCTGCCCTCCTGCCTGTCACCTCCCACTGTTGTCCTGGGCCACTGTCCCTAGCTAAGCCAGGCTGCTTTATGCCTCTAGAAGCCTTGTGCTGCGGGCCCTTCAAGTTCAAAGCAACAGAAGACTCCAAAAAGGAAGTACTGAGCTCCAGCCAGAGCACCAGGGGGAAAGCTTTGCTGGGACCCACATGTCCTGACACACTTCCAGTGAGCCACTGGGCTTTGCAGCACCCCAGGACTAGGTCAGACTTCTGTCCATGGTCACCCAGGTAGTGCCTCACCCTTGGCCTTGAGAGCCCACACGGGTGGTCTTGGCATGCAAGGAATAGTGAGAGAGCAGTGTTAGAGGTCCCTAGCCTCAGTCAGACTCAAGAGGTCAGAGCGGACACCCTTCCATGAGAGATAGGATGTCTCGTCCCTGTGAGCAGCCTACTGCAGTGGGCTCAGGCTGATAGTCACACTAAGGCCAGGGCGCCCACTGCCGCCCCAGGGCGTCCTGTGTGGAGCCAGACCGGGAAATGGGCCCTGGCCGATCCTCCAAGCTCCATGCCATCTGTCGCCCAGACTCTGCTTTCCCAGGAACATGGAGTGGATACGAGAACACAGCCCAGTTTTCAGCCACCTGCTCCGGGCTGAAAATGCTGCCTCCCTATGAGGAAAGGTGGTCTTGGGGCAGTGAGTAGCTGTGTGCTCAGCTTTGTCTTCCCTGAGAGTCTGCCCCAGAGAAAGGAAAGGCATGGGTCAAAAGCCAGGAAAGTGCCATGTCCAGGTGGGTGGCAACAGGGGCATGCATGGCCATGTGTGGGTATGTGACAGAACAAACAACAGAATAAGTGCAATCTCTGCTTCTGACTTGAGAAATCCATGGTGCAAAAGCAAGTGGCAGGTTACCGTGTCCACTATCACCCTGTTCATAACCCAAAGCCTGTGGAGACACGTTCCGCCAGGCACACACATGCACAGTAGTCTACACTGCACTCCTGGTCGCCACTGCCATCTCATCCTGGGCTGGCAGGAGCCGGAGACAGTTCTGATCTGCTTTGCACACTGCACGAAATTCTGTAATAAAGGTCAGGCAATAGTCCAGCTACTCAATAAAGATGAAAAATAAAATGAAGTGATGACAAAAGGCCCCAGGTACCCTTAAACAACAATGCATGGTGGAGACCAGGGTCCTCCACAAGTAGGTGGAACCCCTCAACTGTCCGCAGAGACCAGTCTCAAAAGGCAAGAAAAAAATGTTCACTTTCCTTTTGTAATTGAATATTTAAATTGGATATTTTTTGTTCTTTTGCCTGATTAGAAAACCCTCGGCTGTTCCAGCCATTTCAGTCTTCTTAATCATGTGAATTCCAAGCAAAACCAACAAAAAAAGTTCTATCCCTATGCTAAATTGGGGGGATTGGACTCTTCGTAAGAAGGACAGACTTTAGTGGGGAGAAAGAGAACATGATGTCAAAAGAGGCCTTTCACCTTCCAAGGACCTGACTGGGCCTTTTTTGGCAGCTTATTTATTTCTAGCTCTCTGAACAGCAGAATATAATAACCAACACTTGGGAGACACAAGGTCCACCCTTGCCTCTGCTTTCAGTCTGTCCCCAGCTCATGGTCATGGTGATAAGCTGGACACCACCCCCCAAGCTGGTCTTCAGCACCCCTATATAGCCCATTTGACCCAGTCTCTAGGCAGGAGGTCTTGGGGAGCACTGGCTGTAATGTAGGGGAGGCAGGAGCCCCAAAGCCTGTAACAAGGTACAAAGGCAACCCCAAGTGAGAGAGCCCACCAGACACCACAGTGGCTGACTGCTTCTTGGGGCTGGCAACTCCTTTGGCAAGAAGCAGACTTCCAATCACTCCAAGTTTACACAGGAGGAGACTGAGGCCACAGAATAAGAGAGGCAAGAGAACACAGCACAGCATGCAAGTTGCAGCCCTTGCAAACAGTCCTGAAGAGGCAGAAACCTGCAGCCACCTGGGGGAAGATCCCTCCTGCTGGGTAAAAGTTGAGCTCTTAATTTTAGGTGATAGCAACATGCTGCTTTTGTAGGTGACATATACAGACCCTCCTTCTGGTGCTGCCTACTACAGCATGCAGTTTTGATGAAAAGAAGTCCTGACTTTGAGAAAAGTAAGTAATTGTCACTTTTAGTGAGAAAAGAACTAAAATGATGCTCTAAAAACAGGTGCTTCTACTGAAAACTATGAGGTATCAGAGAAATTCTGAAGACAGACTTTAATTTTAGCATGACCTCAGATTCCTAATGCATTAATCGCTCAAATGGAATAAATCTATACCTGCAGGGCCAGAATCAAACAGTTATCTGTGATCCAATGTCAAATAGGTTACCCCTTGATTAAGGTCTTAGCATGGATGATAATTTTATTGAAATGATTTCCATTATCTGCACAGCAGTTCATCATAAATGTATTTGGCCCAGTGTATTTCAAATATGATTTGATCACATCAAAATGTAGCCATTTAATTCATTTTAATCAGGAAATTAAATGCATCTGCCTTGCTTCCTCTTGTGGGGCTGCTCTGTCTCAGGAAATTCCCGTGCAGGCAGGTTCAGCCAAGTCCTTGGTGGGAACACCCAGGTTTCTCTCTCCCTGCCACGTGGCTCCCATGATGTCCTGAACATCAAAGCTGAGAGGGAATCCAGTCGACCAACCGACACATACCACGTACCTGAGAATCACCTCTGCTGGCACAGTGGAGAGAGAGAAGCTACAAGGTGCTCAGGTGATGCAGTCCCATCTGCACAGGTCATCGGGAGGCCGAGAAGCCCCGTTTCCTCATGTGTACCCCAGGCCATGGCCTCTCGATCAGTATCCAAGGCAACAAAAGCACATGGTTTTCTCAGCCCCTCTGCAGAGGGACTGAGAGTCCAAAAGCCGAGGTGGTAATGGTACCCAAAGCCATTCCTGCTGGAGGGCACTCCTGCCCACTAGCCACTCAGTTGGGACCAGGAAACAAGGCTGGGAGCTTCCAGCTTTGACAGAGAGTTGTGTCCACAGTCAGCACGTGCTGCAGTCTGGCAGGTGCAGGCTGTGGGCATGGGAAAGTCAAAGCTACATCTGCTTTGAGCGCAGACAAGCCTGGGATTGCCTACTTCACAAGGTCGTGTTAACCACCGGGGTCCAGAATGTCTTGCAAAGTCCTCTAGGGGCACATGTAACCATGTGCATGCTCTGTACCCTGTGATCAGTGCAGGAGCAAGAGTCAGGCAAGGTCAGAAGGGGCTTCATCAGGACAGCTGGTGAATGTCAAATTCTGAGCTGAACGATGGGGGTCCAGCTTGTGACCTGGGAGAAGGGAAAACAAGAGTCTTCTGTTCCAGCAGGGACCCCCAAGGCCAGCCCTGTGTTTCCCCATTCCTCTGGGGTGGATTCAGCAAGACTTGCTAAGGCCAGACCCTGGGCTGGGCCTTCCTGTCTTTCTGCAGTTCTTTCCTGCATAGGGGACAGGGTGACGTTGCTGTGCTGACAGTTTGGGACTCAAGCACTGAAAATGAGCTCAAAAGCCAGGAAGTGGAGCCCCTGACGAGGCTTTACTTTACTTACGGTAAGCATTTCTAGCATTCTGCAGAAGAGGGTGTGAGCTAGTGAAGTCCACCAGGGAGCAGTGAGCCCAGGTCCTGATGAAACGCCACACCCAGACTGCTGCCCAGTGTTTTCTGCAGGTGGGGCAGGATGCAAGGGGCTTAGGACTGTCCTCTCAGCAGCTTCTGTCCCTCTGCATCTTCCTGGAGCCTCGGAGCGCAGGACCTCAAGATCTCCCTCTCCATGTATGGTGAGAACCCGCTGACTCCAAGAGCCCATGGCTGCCTGGTGCCCTGCCCCCGCACCACGGCAGCCAAGGATGAGCAGCTGCCACCGCTCTCGCCCCCGACTCCCGGTGAGTGAGGCTGTGGAAAAGGGCTTCCCCTCCACCTGAGCTTTTGACGAAGTGCAGCCAAGTGGTGGCCTATGCTTCCCAGGAGGGCTGAGGGTTGCAGCCGAGCATCAGCAGGGAGCCACCTGCCATTTCTTCTCCTTCCTTCCAATGTCCCCTGTGGGATCTGACAGGCAGTAGCAGCCTTACTCACAGTCGGGCTTGCTTTATTCTTACTGCACTCCCACTGGGCTCTGTATTCCCCAGCCTGGGTCATGAGCTCCTCTCTCAGCCACCCCAGCCAGAAAGCAGGGCTCCACCAGGGCTGGGCTGGGTTTCCCCTTGTGGGCCCGGGACTATGTCCATAAGAAAGAGCCAAGTGCAGATAGATATTCATTCAACTATTGTGTGTGAAAGTAAAACATGTAAGAACGCAACCTAAGTACCCAACAGGAAGAGTATACTCAGCAGCAATGAGGGCTCTGGGGAGCTGTTAGGAGAGTAGTTATGAAAATCACAACTGATTTAGAAAGTGATTGGAGCACATTAAGAAAGCGAGCAGACAATCCTATGCCCACTTCGATCACAACTATGCACTTTAAACTTGTGCAGAAATACAGCTCTTGAGATAGATTATAAAGGTTTTTTTAAAATAAAAAAAAACTCCTTTCAAAAATGAGTAATATTAAAAGGAAACCAGAGAGAAGGGGGTACTCACAGAAGCCCCTACATGTGGCTTCCTAGCCCCATCTCTGACCTGTGTCTCCACATGGGCCTGGCACTGTCCGCTCTGAGCCCCAGATCCCACGACACACAGGAAGCCGCAGAGTGATACCCTGGAATCTTCCAGATCGGACTTCCGACAGCTCTGCTCTGCACAAGCAGCCTGACCAACCTCATCAGAGTGTGACTCTGGCCATCAATATTTAACAAACCAAGGAAGCCGGAGACCTGGCCCAAGCACCATCCGCAGACACTCAGTAGCTGGAGCCGTTTGCCACACAGAGTGTCAGCCAAGCCTGGCTTTCCTGGGCACAAATGGAAGCTGCTACACCACTTTTCAGATCCAGATCTAATTTCTACTACCATTTTAAAATAAAACTCCAAATAAAACTCTCCTGCATCTAAGAATTGCACTATTTTCCATACAGCATATCCTAATTTTGGAAGGGAAAGAAAGGAAAATATTTATTCAGAAAGAGCTTCGTATTTACATAGCACCTAACACTAATGAAACATCTTCTCCGCTCTTAATGATGAGATTAAGGTGTAAATTTAGAGCTCCACCCACCAGCCTAGCATGTTCCTTGTTCAGCCCAAGTCTGTTTGAAATAAGTTCCCAGGCGTCACCAGCGTTTGGAGTCACTGTGTGGGATCTATTTTTTCCCTTCTACAGCGAGGCACTTGCCAGCAACAGCTTAGCTGCTTCCCCAGGCTCTGTCAGAGGTCTCTGTTCACTTCTATGTGGTGCTGGGGCCTCGGCCAGCTTGAAGGGAGGGGAGAGGTGCTGCACGTGTTAGCTGGGGGCACGCTGACATTCTTTCTCACATGTTTGCAATCGGTCAACTCCTTTAAAAACAGAGCTTGCTCTTGTAAAAGCGAATCTGCCAAAGAATGGACCTGAAATAGGCTCTTTTGCTCTCCATGGTAAAGCCCAGACATTGAGATCTGTACCCACAGCCTGAGCTATTCCTCACCTCCCAGTTGGTGGCCTTGCCTAGTGGCTTTGCCGCAGCCTCCTCTGTCCCCCTTGGTGACCTCCTGCTGCGCGTTCCTGTTCCCTCCAGGTAATGCCTAGCCTTTCTATCATCCCAGGGCAGTTTTCACAAAGCTCCCTTAGCACCACCACTTGCCTGTCCCATGACCTCAGGGTGGCCCTAGGTCCCCTGGGCTCCAATGGGAGCCATTAAGAGTAGGGTCCACATCCTGTCTCAGATGACAGGCCCGGTTCATTTGCTATCTCTCTGCAGGTATAGAGTACCTGCTTTGTGTGCCACGTGCTAGACAGCTAGGGTCTCCTCTCCAGGTGCCCACAGCCGCTTTCCACAGCTGGGCCCATGGAAATGCTAAGGAATGTGTGCATGCGCTGACAGATATTCACCCAGTATGCATTCACTCTCCTCCTCGTGTCAATCTCATCCCCACCCCCATCCCCCACCCCCTGCCACCGAGGGGAGTGAGCTCTTATTTCAGACCTGATGGCCAAATACCCTGAGGGGTTCATGATGCTTCTCAGTGCCAGCACACTGGAGTATGGCAATGCTTGAGTATGGGGGACACCAGGGTGGGAAATTACCCACCACTAGGTCTGGAGAGAGTGCCTGCCCTATAACTGTCACCCTCTAGCCAGGGTTGGTTGGCTACAGGACCCAGCTGGCACACGTGCACTCCTTGGGAGAGTCCTGCCCACAGGCTGCCAGTGTGGACCTGGGTCAGCTATGGCCTCCACACCTAGTCTGCCCTTCCTCCTGCAGAAGCCACCCCAAGGGCATCACTTCCAGAGGGTGCCTCTCAGAGCACACTGGCTCTGCTCCCCTCGGTCCCCATCAGCCCTACTGCCCCTCAGTGGCCCTGGTTCCACCATGCTGTCAAAGGTCTTCCTGAATGTTCTATGGCCAGGCATCCTGCATATCCAGGAGACTGGCATTTGCAATGTGAAGGCTTCAGACCTTTACCTCACATGACTTGGAGACCTCTGAGGACACCAGTGGCAGGTCCCATCCAAAACCCACTGAGTCTGAAGGTCTGTAGGTGGGACCTGGCACTCTGTATTTTCCTCAGCTGCCAAATGCTCACCATCCTAAGCTAAATAGCTCTGTCACAGGATAAGCATCTTCACCTCTTTAATAGGTGGCTGAGTGCCTTGGGAATATTGTCATAGCACTGCCAACCACCCACTTGCCCTTATGTGACGAAAAGGATTGGAAGTCACCATATGGTCAGGAAAAAACATTTTTAAAAAAGAATTTCCATCTCCAATCTGGAGCTTGCAAATGCCCCGACTCACCAGTTTCTGAAGGACTCCTTACATGAAGTTACTTGAGGAAGAACGACCACCCTGCAGGGAATTGTGGGAAACTCAGTGAGCCTGCAGGATGTTCTGGAAGTCTAAGCCCTAACGAGACCCTACCAGAGGTCCTGCCCGGAGATGTGCCTGACACATGGTAGGTACTCAAGCAGTGAGCACCACTGTTAGCCATTAGCAGCAGCCTGCAGCAGTGGCAAGCTTTGTGGGGACGGGGGTGCTTGTCAGAACTGCATCCTGCCATTTCATTACTGCAGCCATTTAAAACCTGCTGGTGGCATGAACACACACCCCGCGTCAGTACACATCAAGGCAACCCTAGGCTGGCAAGTCTCAAATGTCAGAAAGAAGAAAAGCCTTCAGTGACAATAAGTCAAGTTGCACACACTAGAAAGAGAGGGGGAGAGGTTAAGTGACTTACCCCAGCTACAAAGCCACTCCCAGCAGAGGCTAGAGTGTAATCCAGGTCTCTGGTGTCCCACTGCTTGGCTCTCTGCTACATCCTGCTGTCTCTCCAGTGAAAGGGGAGACTTCAAACAACAAGCAGGCAGTCCCTTCTCTGCTGCTTACAAAGACAGTGGTGCAGCTGTTGCCTCTGAAAATGCTCCACAGCCAAAACGCCTGAAAGGAGCAGAGAGCTGGAAGCTCACCTGGCTGGAGCTGTCCTGCAGGGGCCAGGCTTGCCTCAGTAGGTGCCTCCAGGAGTGGCTCCTCAGCCAGCTTCTTCAGGGCTGGGGCAGGTCTCCCTTTTCCTCTAAGAGGTGCAGGATTAGAAGACCAGACCCAGGAGCCCAGAACTCCTCTCTCCACTTGTTCTCCGGTCATGCCGTTGCCTCGCTCTTCCAGAGGTTCACTTTGCTTACAGGACATATCCCTCTGTATAGAGCTCATGCACTCTAGTCATGCCCAATTCCACAACAGCTTACCTGGGACTTCAGCACATAACTCTTGCTATGGCTACCTTTGGAGGATGTGTTCAGTGATGGCTCAGCGGACACTGGGTTAACCTCCCATGGCCACTCCTTTCCTTCCTTGCTAGCAGGAACTTGATCTTGATTTTCCTCCTCTGGGATAGGCCCTCAGGTGCAGGGTAGATCCTAACTCCCACCTCACGCTCAGCTACATTATTTCTACCTCCAGGATTCACTCTAAGCACAGCAATATGAGAAAGTCTGGCTACTTCATGGTGCGGGTGCCTGAGTCGGGGATATGAAAAGGTTTCCTTTTCCTTGGACAGAAGCACGGGAAGAGATCTCTCCTCCTTGCAGCTGTGTTGCTATGTCTCAAGACATCAGGAAGAAGAAAAGCTTGTTGCCATAGAGGGAGCCACCCTGACATTCTGAGGATGGCAGAACCAAAAGGCAGAAGGCACCTGGCTCTTTGATCTCACCTTTTAGCTACTGAAGCAACCAATTCTAGTTACCCTACCCAGAAACTCCATGTTAAGTGATACGCTTTATCTAAAGGACCGTGAAATGACTTGTCTGTGTTGACAGCCAAGATCATCCATACCAATTCTCAATCTTTCTTCTCAATAGGGCCTAGGATTTAATAAATGAGACA
Organism: Ctenomys sociabilis; assembly: GCA_004027165.1. NCBI lineage: Eukaryota > Metazoa > Chordata > Mammalia > Rodentia > Ctenomyidae > Ctenomys > Ctenomys sociabilis. The sequence goes on from PVKA01001510.1 coordinate 98,090, forward strand.
GAATATCACCAGCTCCAATTTCCAAACTGATCAATGCATTCCACACCAAGCACACTGTTGAGAATTTGGGAACTTCTTCCTGAGTGAATGGGATGTAACCTGAACTTCCTTGTCTTTAACATTTAGACTAAACTAGCAGTCTGATAATAAACGATGATCAATTTCATGATGCTGAATGACTGGGGAAAGGAGCATGACACAGCGCTACCTTCATCAAGAGCATAAGCCTGCAGGGCCCCTGAGACAGGGAAAAATGACCTGCAGAACAAACCGGAGCCTCTCACTGTGGTGTCATACATGTTTGCTGTAATTCTTCACATGCATACCTATCTTTCCTTTGAGACCATGTTGGGGAGGATGAACTATATCTTATATTTCTCTGTACCCCATATCTTGGACGAGGCCCAGTAATAGGCCTAATAGTAAATAAAGGCCAAGGGGGCCTTGCTACACACCAGATATCCTGAGTGTGGCTGAACAGAACGTGACCGACCTGCTCCCCACAGGCACCTGGCCAAGTATCAGTAACAAGCGATTCTCCTGTGGTGTCTGGTGAGCTTGGCCATGTTGATCACGCTCTAGTAGAAGAGGAGGCCAATGAGTATGCAGCATCCCTTCTAAGCTCACTCAGGGACAGTGCCTTCTTGGTTTGGGAGTGTGGGTAACAATAAAGAACTAGAAAAGTAGGACAAATGTCTTCAGATACAGGTTTAGTGGCCTTCTGACCCCAAGAATGTCAGCAGGCCCATTCCAAGAGCAGAGGACACCCGTGGGAATGCTTCCACTGCAGCTCTCTCTACATGGGATTTCTGGTACGCCTGGAAAGCAGCAGTCTCTGCCGGTTGTCGCATGCATGTCCAATGATGCAGCCAACAATTGTGCGATATGCTGAGGCACCAATCTGTCACCGGACCCCATGAGAGACATGCTCTGCCCGCATTCTGCTGGGGAAGGGAAGACCAAGGACTGCCTAGTCTGCTTCTTGGGAGTTGTACATGGAACCAGCACGACCAGAGAGGTGGCCATCCTGCTGGCGGGACATTGGATTAAAAGTGGAAGGCAGAGTCCAGACAAAATGGAGTCACACAGGCAGAGACAGGACCAACGACCACTGTTCAAACCTCACCTTTGCTGCCTTCCAGCTGCCTTCCATAAGCATTTGTTTTATTATATGTAATCAGGGACAATACTGTACACTGACAAATAGTGCTTATATATCACCTTCTATGAAACAAGCATCGTGCAAGCATTTACCTAGGAAAACCACGCCCACTTTAAGGGACACTGTGTAAGGCTCCCAGGAGGTGAAGATGAAAGGACCTGCTCACCCAAAGGTGCGACGCAGAGTCAGTTCATTGCACTGGGCCAGCCTCCTTATCTTTCGTCTCCAGAGGCCAGCCCAGCGATGGCGAAGCTTTCCCTGATAACAATCAGCCAGCGGTAGCATGCGAGCCACAGTCTGAGCCTCTGGGCTAGACCACTGCCTAGGGTGCCCAGGGTGGAGAGTCCCGCTGCCCTGATGGCAAGGCCACCTCCCAGAAAGGCCACGGTCCTTACTTAGGTCCTCAGGTCGTTCCCCTGACCTCGCTCAGGCGTCTTGTTTGTCTAAGGATCTGTTTCTCCCTTCACTTACTGTTCTTACACACGTTGAGCCCCATCAGAGCCAGGGGCTGCTTCCGATGGTGAACTACAAGTCCCTGACCAGGAACAAGTGGAACAGAACAGAGTGGGCCCGAGGAGGACGGTGTCTTGGTCCCTTTTCCATCCCTGGGACACAATATGTGACACCCACAATTTAAAGAGGAGGTTTTCCTGGGCTCATAGACTGCCAAGGGCTAGCCCATGGGTGACTCCTTCCAGGGTAGACACAGCATCATAGAAGGGTCTGGGAAGAAAGCTGCCCGTATTAGGGCAGGCAGGAAGCAGCGACAAGGGGAGGAGACAGGAACAAGACCACACCTTGCAGCTGCACTGCCGCGGCCCACCTCCCGCCAGGCCCTACTCCTCGCACTGCACTCAGCTGCTGAGCCCATTAGTGATGAACTGACAGTGCACCGCTCAGTGATCCAATTGCTTTTCAAAAGCATGCCTGAGGGCACCTGAGAGCTCTGGGGAACATTCTAGATCTAAACCATAATGGACAAGCTAGAGACATGTAGCACAGGGTGAGACTGAGACCATGGAGAAAGCACTGGAGTACAGTGCGACCACACAGCCAGGGAGCCCCCGGGAGACCAGGCTGCAGCTCTGACACCATCCACAGGGAAGGGAAGCTCCCTTGTCTGAGCAGCCACTGTGCACATCTGTGGAGAGAGGGAGGTCCTGCCCGCCACTCCGCTCCTCTCCATGCCAACACTCTGCGCTGTTGTCCTGCTGTGGACTCATGCACACTTGGTCCATAGATGCCGGTGGAGCACCCAGGATGTCTGGGGCATGGCAGGGGCACAGTGGGAATGAGAACTGCTCCCTGCCCAGTGCCAGGCCCAGGTGGACCAAGGTGTGGGAGGAACGGGCACTGCCCAGTTGGGGGAGAATCAGGAACAGCCTGGAGAAAGTCACACCTAGCTGCAAGAGCAATGGAAGCAGCCATGGGATGCAGACATGGGATGCCCAGCTCTACCCAAAGTGCCAAGAAGGGGTGGCATGGCCACAGCGGCATTTACAGCGCATGAATCAGGACCCACATAGGGGCCTGCCCACGCTTAACCAAGTGATGCCTCAGTTTCCCCAGGCCAAGAGGACCACCCAGGGTGTCTGCTTTGGTGCTCCACCTTGAACGAAGCTGCCTAGTTACAGCCACCTCTTCTCAGACGCGGCACACTGGTCCAGACAGGAGCTCAGGGGTCGGCTTGCTGCACGCCTGCATGGCCCTGACCCGGACACTGAGAGCTAACTGCTCCTCAGGGCCGGACCAAGCCAGGCTGCCACCCGGGCTGCCCAGCCCTCTGCTGCTCCCCAGCACAAGGCCCAGCACACTGTGGCAGACACCAAGGCACACGCTGCAACGGGGGCTGTCCTCCCTGGTGTGGTAGCCATGCGACAGTGACGGAGTGATTTCCTCATTGAAGTATTCTCATTCTCAGATGCAAACTTTCAACTTTGGGACCCGAGCCTGCATTTACTATGAGGCAACAGTTCTCTAGAAATCAAATTCATATATATATATATATATATATTCCTTTTACTTTGAAAGCAGAGCCATCCCCTCATGAAATGAGTTTGTGTCAAGACCTGAAACAGAGAAAGTGGACCCATCCATAAATCAGAGTGCTTTTTCTGGTCAGTTCTCCTCCCCCAGCCGCTGCCAATTTCCATGCTGGGGTGGAGCCCCCAGGCTGGATGGGGCAGGACTGGGAGACAGAAGCTGCTGCACCAGCAGAGCCAGAGCAGCACAAACCCCTACCCCACCCTCCGGCCCTGACCTGCACAGCCCCACCCGCATATCCCCCACCACGTGTACGTGTGGCCAGCACACACGGCAGCCGAGGGAAGGAACGGCAGAACAACGTCTGCCACTTGCTGGTCTCCTCCCACAGCCAAGCTCCCTGCTAGATGTCATCTCCTGTGCAACAGGCAGGAATTCTGCTTTTAAGATGCAGAAACTGAGACTGAGAGAAGTCCACGTGCCTGAGGTGACACAGATGATAACAGCAGCGCTAGCAGGCTCGTCTTTGCTGACAGAATTCTTTCTCGGAGATGTGATGGAGTGAGCATGCAGTTCAGTGCTCTCACTGCCACCCAGCTGCGCTGCTCACAGTGTCCCTAGAGGAAAGCACTGTGAGACACTTGACAGGGACACTGGTGGTGGGCAATGTCGCACGGCCACCACACAGAGGAGGCCTTTCTCCTCTTCCCAGGGTTGTGCTCCTCTTAACTGGAGCTAGGAGACAGTGCTGCAGAAGAAAGAAGCCTCATCCAGCCACACACAGTGAGCAGCCCAAATGCAAAGCCTTGAGCCAAGCCAAGCTCCAGGTCACCGAGAAAGCAGCACTGGCAACGCGGGCCGAGCCTCCCCAGCATGTGCAGTGCCGACAATCCCAACTGACTCTTCTGCTTGGTAAGCTACAAGTTCTGCAGGTGCCAACCAGGTCTGCCTCCACACCCTGGGGCTAATCAGTCCAGCCCCAGAGGGCTCTCCTAGCCCAGCAGGGGCTCTGGTGTAAGGTGATGTCCATTCCAATTAGCAGGGTCCTCACCTGACAGGTCCTTCTGCAGTGTGAAGATCACGCCTGCCCATCCGGCCCCTCTGTCCACACTCAACCGAGGGTATTAATTATCCTGCAGGCAGCTCCCACTCTGCCACACAGGCCGGCTGTGATCTATTACTTACCCACAGCTTCCAAGTCCAGTTATGTTTGCCATTGCAGCCTTCTCAAAGCACTGCGTGGGAAAGTGCACCTATTCTTATGAGCGCATTCCATGCACAGCCACGACTGGGGAGCTGGACTCTTCCTCCCACCTGAAGCCTCTCCTGGGTCACACCGGTACACTGAATACCTGGGAAGCCCCAAGAAGAAAGGTGTGCGAGGCCAGCTAGTAAGGGAGGTGGGCGGGAAGAGACACCTAGGCGAGAAGGATGCTCTGTGACACCAGGAGCTCTCCACTGATGTACCCTCCTCAGGCCAGAGGCCAAGGCTGGGTGTGGCGGAGGGCCAGGGGCCATGTGACCACAGCATGTGGCCCACACGCAGACACAGCACATTTCCAGTGTCAGGAAGCACACCTCAACATTTACATCTCAACAGCACTGCCTGGGCTCTGCCTACTCCAGGCTCTGGAAGGAGGAGGTGGACGGGGGAGGAGCATGGCTTTCCTGGGAAATGTCCCTTTAAGAGCACTCTAGCCTCTGCTTAGCAGGTGACCCTGGGAGCCAGGACCCAGCTAGTTCCTGCTCACCCCTAGTCCTCAGTTACCTCCCAGCCAATGTAACAGGCATGCCAAAGTGTCACACAGCAAGAACAAGGAGACTAGCTTGTATTTTTTTCCTTTTTGGTCACATCATTCAATACAGTGACGTCAGGACTTACCTGAAGTCTGGAAGCCCTATGGCACTTTCTCATCTGCAGGCCCCCACCCCGCAGCAGAGCAGCCTTGGGAGGAGGTGGCTGCTTGAGGCCCCCCCCAAGGGAAGGCTCTAGCTGCTGCTCCTTTGTTCTGTGCCCCCACACACCTGGGGGAGGGGCTAGGGTCACACCTGTCAGGCCCGTGCAGGGGCCCTCATCAGGGCCTCCCCTACCCACCTGCTCTGCCAGTCTCTCTACACCCACATGCTCATGCTCCCCAGGCCTCTGCACACAGACAGCCAGAGACGGGTTCTGTAACTTATCAGCCCTAGGAGGACCCCAGGAGACCATCTGCAATGATCTCAGAGGTATATGACCAGCGTCCCGCGGATGAAGGGCCGGCGGTATAGCTCAGTGAACAAAGTGCTTGCTTAGATAAGCACAGGGGGCCAAGGTTTGATCCCTAGCTCAGGATGCCTGGCCGGCCCTGCCTCTGGGCGCGCTGAGCCAGTGATGGAGTCCGGGTGTGGTGTCATGCACCTGTAAGCCCAGCACTAGGGAGGCAGAAATCAGGAGGATCACTATGAGTCTGGGCTGTGTAATGAGACCCTGCACACACACATACACACACACACACACACACCACCACCACCACCACCAACAACAACAACAACAACAACAACAACAAAAAGAAAAAAAACAGAAGACAAGACTCCTATGGTGATTCAAAGGAAGCTGTGATAAATTCGTTGTCCTAAAAGGTAAGGATCTGCCAGCAGATTAGAGCCTTCCAAGGGGATCCTGGGCTTTCTGGACACTCTGAGGCCCCAGTCCTAAGAGAGCCCAGACTGCCCAGAGCATTCAGGCAACCTGAACATACGATCTGAGAAGGCCACTCTCATGGGAAAGAGCAGGTCTCCTTTACAGGAAATGAAGAGGAAGAGCAGAGGGATCCCCAGGAGGGAGCGACATCTGCCGAGAGGCCGCTCCACCCCATGGTTTCAAAAACCTCCTTAGATGAGGCAGCCGATGCAAACCCGCAGCCTGCGGCCAGCTGACAGAAGCCCAGGTGTAACCTATCTGAGTGGGACCTCTTGAAAGCAGTGTGCGGGGCAGGAAGCCACAGGTGCGGCCAGCGGCCCCAAGAACCCTCAGGCACCTGTGCAAAACAAAACTCCATCCAATCAGGTCGGGAAGCTATTTCAGGCTCACGCCGCAGAAAATTATGCTATCAGAAGACATCTGCAAATCCAAACTTGTGTATCAACTTACACATAATAGAGATGTTGTTAAATATCCACTTGAGCAAAAAAAAAAAAAAAAAAAAAAAGATCTTACAGAAACCAACTCTGACATAAAATGGTAATTCTGACCTAGATCCTTTTTCAAAAGAATGAATCTCCAAACTAGTCTTACACAGTCCAGCATAAAGCACGCTGTTTCATTACGGCTCACTTCTGATCACGATGCCAGCCCGTTATTCAGCCCACACCTCATGCTGCTGTGTCATGTTATTAATTTTTCGTGGCACTGCCTTCCCTCCAATGAATGCGAAGTCCCTGGAGAGGCGAGATCGTAGCAGAGGCGCTGCGGTCTGGAGTCTCAGGAAATGTGAGCTCAGGATGGCCGGAGTGGGACCTAACATCCTCCCTTCCTTCAGGTGACAAAGACAACAGGGGGTGCAGGGCGCACGTGAAAATCAATGAGCTACAGACATTAGGTATTGAGATTCAAGTGACAAGGATTAAGCCATAATCTTAACATTGATTTCAATGTTTTGGATGTACAATCTGAGACTCATTTATTTCTTCAGCCAATATTTAATGAGCTCCTGTAAGTAGAAGGCATTAAAAATGAATGGGATGTTATCTGCCTTTCAGAGCCTCATCCAGCAAGATAAAATAAACTTTAATAGGATAAATTCCATGTTGGAGTGACAAAGCAATCTGGGGATCGTACACAAATGGTGAAGCAGGGCAAATCAGGGCAGACTATATGTGCTTTGCACATGGAAGCGCCTCTAAAATTGGATGGATAGATGGGTGGATGGATAGGTGGATAAAGGACAAGGTGGGTGGGTGGGTGGATGGAAGAATGGATGGAGGTGGGCAGATGGATGAATGGTTCAAGTAGTTATTTAACAGCACCTCTATACAAATTTGAAGGTGACTTTTTAAATTTATTTTATTTTATTTTATTTTTTGTCTTTTTGAGACAGGGTCTCACTATGCAGTTCAGGCTGGCCTTGAGCTCACTTTGTAGCTCAGGCTGGTCTCGAACTCACAACAATCCTCCTGCCTCAGCCTCCCGAGTGCTGGGATTACAGGCATGCGCCACCACGCCCGGCTTTAAATTTATTTTAAAATCTATTTATTTATTTATTTATTTGGTGCTGGGTCTCACTATGCAGCTCAGACTTTTAGTGATCCTCCTGTCTCAGTCTTCCAAGCGCTAGAATTACAGGAGCATGCCACCATGCCCAGTTTCAGTGGCTGGCACGTCATGCCCAGGGTTCCAGGCTCAGCACGGCATGAAGTATCAGGGATAGAATTCAGGACCTTGCACTTGCCAGGCAGGTGCTTAGACCACTGAGCCATCTCCCCAATCCTGAAGATGACTTCTGATAACATTTTTCCTAGATGTGAGCTTCAGATATCTTCCTGACCTGTTGCTGAATGGAGAAGCAACATAGATGGGTGGCTGACTAGGTGAATGGGTAGGTGCAAGGGTGGGTGAGTCCGTGGTGGACTGGTAGGTGAGTGGAGGGGAGGATGGGGCAATATTTTAACAAACCTTAAAAGGAGAAGTTAGGTTTGTGTAGTCAGAGTAAAAGGATACAGAGATTCCAACAAACCGAACCACACAGGTTACGACAGAGGGCAGAACACTGAGCATGACCTGCCACCTATGGCTGGCCCATCAGGTCCTCCAGGGACATGCTAGTGATCAGGCAGGAGCCAGGAACCGAGGATCACAAGCACCTCACTGGCAATGTCTGATCAGGAGGGCTACGTGGAGGGACTGGAACTCCACACGTCAGATACGCAGAAACCTCAGGACACAGCAAAGAAATACTTATTCTATTGACTCTACCAAGTGCTTTCTTAAAGAAAAATATTTCAAGTATCTAAGGATAATAATGCCCAGGGCACTTACATACCACCTAATTTTGTCAAAATTTAACATGCATTCACAGCTCTATTTCCTTTTTAAGAAATTATTTAACATACAACTGAAACTTCTCTGTATTCTTCTCCATTCTATTTCTCTTTTTGAGGTAGTAGCTACCACACTCCAATGCATATTTTCAAATTTTTACTAGGTGTATAGTTAGCTGTATATACACACATGTACATGAATGTTACACTTTAAATTTCAGATAAATGGTTGTGTACTGTAGGTATTCAGAAATTTGCTTTTTCCACTGAAGATTTTTTCAGATTTATCCAGGATTATGCAAATGCAAATTCTTTTTTGAGGCAGTGCCTTGCTCTATAGGTGAGACTGACCTTGAATTCACAGTGATCCTCCTGCCTCAGCCTCTCTAGTGCTGGGATTACAGGCATGCACCACCACACCCAGTTTCAGTGTCTGGCACGGTGCACACCAGGGTTCTAGGGCCAGCACGGCATGCAGCACAAAAGACTGAACCTGGGTACTTGCCTTAGACTGCCAAGCTGTCTTCCCAGCCCCATGCCTGTTTTGTTTGTTTGTTTGTTTTTTGGTCTTTTGTTTTGTTTGTATTTGATACAGGGTCTACAGGTTCTCACTACGTAGATCAGAATCAGTGATTCTCCTGTTTTCAGCCTCCCAAGTTAGCTCTCGTGTGTACACATACACAACTGCAAATGTATAACTAATGTTTCATTAAACAACACTACATGAGAGCACTGGAATGTCATTCCATTGCGTTGATTTTATGTTTAAAATTCTGACAGCATCCCATTGAACTGAGGTCATAATCCTGCATGAAACACTTTGTCCTGAGACCCTCTCAATATGTGGGCATTAGGTGAGGGTGCTGGCCAGGCAGGGTGTGGAAGCCAGTGATAGTTCTAAGGAGGAACAGCAGCTGTGTGGTGGGTGCTGGCCATGGTGCTAGCCATGAAAGACTTAAGTGGATGGAATAGTGTGAAGATAAATCTCTCCCAGTGCACACTGCACAGCTGATTTTACTCTCCTCACCCAAAAGAGAGCTCAAAGTCCCTTCTGACTGCTTGTAAGTTTTCTGGTCTGCAGTGATAATATATAGGGTTTTCATAATATATAGGCCAGGCAGGGCTGGAAGCACCACATATTTCAACTAGCTGAGCTCTTCTTTCAGGAGG
>PVKA01001510.1:107520-134176 GCA_004027165.1 Ctenomys sociabilis
TTTTTTTTTTTTTTTTTTTTTTGTAGGGAAGGGTCTACAGGGTGTTCAGGGTCTCACTACTAGATCACACTTGTAGTGAACCGCCTGCTTTCAGGCTCCCAAGTGCTGGGATTATAGGCACACACCACCATACCCAATCTCAATTGCCATCTCAGTGACTCGGGGGCAGGGACAGCACCACAGGCCCAGGGATGAACCTCTGGCCCTGCACCTGCTTATAGGCACTTTAATCTGCTGAGCTATTTGGCTGTCCTAACATACCATTCCTGCTGTGCACACATGGAAAGGACGCTGTGGCCCTTTGCTTCTTGACACTACCCATGAGGATGCACTCACTCCTGGTTTTCACATTTTAAACATGAGAACAACATAAAAGCAGAGTCATAACCACTGGCTATTCTTGCTCTTCTTAAAATTTCATATAAGTAAGGGACTTACTATTCAGTAACTTCAGCACTATGTACTTCATGATCTTCAAACTATTTTCATTTTAGGCATATGAAATGTCCCTCCCTGACTGATCAGAGAGCTTTAGAATAAGCAGAGAACCTCTCTCTGGGAGTCTTGTCCACACCCTCGCCCCCAGTCTCCCTCCACATCACTGTGGTGCATAGTCGACCACAGAGGAGCAACTGTGGCCCCCACCCCCTCCAGACACTAGATGTGGATTCCTCCCAGCCCCACAAGATGGCCACATTCTTCTCCTCATTGCTGTCATTGTCAGCATCAGAATGTCCTTTTCTGGGGGGGGCAGAATCAGGGATTGAACTCAGGCCCTTGCGCTCGCCAGGGCCATCTACTGAGCCATCTCCCTGGCCCCAGAATGTCCATTTCTGAGGCTTGCAGACTCCCAGGTTCCTCCCGCAAAGCCCAGGTCTGCAGGTAGACTGGCTCCTCCCTAAACGCACAGAATGCTACTACTCAGCAGGCCAACACTAACCTTGGTTTGTGGGCAGGTTCCTACAACCCCAGCCATACTGATAGAGAACTGTATCTTCAGTGTGAACTCAGAGCTCAGTGTGCACAGATGCAAATGTTAACCTGAAATTCTATGCTGCAGCTCACATGAGGATCTACTGCACACCAAAGGGTAATGAATTTTTATTTGAAAAATTATAAAATGTCAGATAGTATTATACTGTATACTCTTCAATGATGTTTGTTTTTAAAAAGCCACTGCCTGGACCTTAATGCAGAAAGGAGAATCAGCCACTTAACTTGGAAATAATTACACACATAGATAATGCCAACTGGGGAGACGGGCACACGCTGTCCTGGATCCTCTTCCATAAAAGCTAGAACAGCATTCTGATCCTGTGGTTAACAGATGGTAATGACTCTGACAAAACACACTCACTACTGATAAAACCTGCAGTGCAAAGCATGCCAAAAGAAACAGGAAGAATGCCCACACCTTGGCTCTGCTCCTTCAAAATCTGCAGACTGGTGTGAGACACTTTAAACCTGGATCCAGTGAATTGGAGTTGTGACCCAGGCACTGGTAATTTTTCATAGCCCAGATGCATGTACCTGGTTAACACTGGATGAAATATAATTGAGAATTTTATTTTTCTCAAAATACAACTTCCTACCAAAAATTCCACTTTCTTCCAATTAAGTATACAGTTAAAAATAACTTTAATAGGCCTTTATTTTCAGGAGGGAAGGCATTCTTAAGCATAAAAGCAGAAGAAAAACTAAAAATGCTTATTCCCCAGAAACACACTGAACAGTAACGAGGTCAGAGAAGAGGAAAGGCCCAGACGCTCTTGGGGCCCCACACTGGCAAAGCTGAGGACAAGGAGCAGAGCCAGTCACCAAGGTGGCCAGGTGGTCAAGGACATGATGACCCCATTGCTAGAGAAAAGCTGTCTCCACCCTGCCCGTCAAGGAGGTGAGATGACTGACTTCTCCCTCGCTGCATCCCCCAGGGGTGAAGTTCTGAAGATGCCAGTGCAGAAGCAAACTCGTGCAAGCCAGGTTTGAAATACCTACAGCCTTCTGATGCCCAGCCTCTGAGACTGTTCACCAAATCTCCCTACTAGGATTTTCTGGCCACCTTATAAAAACCACACCTGAGTCTCTGGTCAAAAAGCTCAAGCTCCAGCATTGCTACTTTTATATGAGAAAAATAAAGTGAATTATACCTGAGAAAATAGCATAAAAATCTGAAGGTTTGACTAGACAAAAGTGTAAATTTTTCTGTCAAAAAATACAATAAGGGGGCTGGGGAGATAGCTCAGTAGAATAAGCGCTTGCCTAGTAAGCACAAGGACTTGAGTTCAATCCCCGGTTCTGAAAAAAAATAAATAAATAAAGCTTAAGAACAAATAACGAAAATATCTACATAAGTGACCAAAGTTCTACAACCATGTACTAATAAAATTTTTAAAATCAGGTAAGATGAAAAAGAAAAGTGACAAAAGTTAATTGATCCGATGACTATTTTAAACATATGTTTTGCATGGATAATTCCACTTCTTGTTCTTAAGGGAAGGCCATGAGCAGAAATGTATACAAAGATTTAGTACAAAGATTCTTCCTGGGAACATAATACATTAAACAGTAGGAAATCTAAATTGTTATCAATAAAGGACTGGGCAAATTAAAATATAACCTGATAGAATACCAACTAGCAAAAATGGCCTTAAATAGTGTACAACCTTTGAAAGCTATTCATTCTAGTATTTTATGTGAAGGAACTTTATAAACTTTAACTGTACAAATAAAACAGCGTGATCATCTCATCTTTAAACAATATGTTCACGAGCAACACTTGCCCAACTGTAACATCTGTTACCACAGAGCAGTAGGAGGACAGTGATTCTTCGCTTTACGCTTTCCTTCCATTGCCAAAGTTTTTTCAGTCATCTAGTAGGTTTCTAAGGAGATACTAGTGGGGCACTGCAAATGGAGACACTCACTATGCGAAGTGAATAAAATATGAGAGGAACCAAATCCATTTGTACCACCACTGGGTCATGGGAGGGGCAGTGTGGCAAAAGCTGACAGTGAGCCTCTTCCTGAAGCAGAGAACCGAAAGTCACTGGCCAGAGGAGAGTGTGTGTACCTCACAGTGCACTAACTGGCCTCCTGTGGACAGCTGAGACCCACAAACCCCACCTGCGGTGTCCACACCCTGCTCCTTGTTCGGGGACACTAGCTGTTTCCCATCATATAACATGTGAAGAATATGTGTAAGATCTCCATGAACATTACCCAACACCAAATTAGAAGCTGGCTGGAAGTAGAGTATAGTCATGCACAACTGTAATCCCAACTACTCAGGAGGCTGAGGAAGGAGAATTACAAGTTGAGCAACTTAGCAAGACCTTGTCTCAAGATTAAAAAAGTACAAAAGGGCCAGGGAACACAGCTTAGTGGTAGAATGCTGACCAAATACGCATGAGGCCTTGGCTTCAATCCCCAATACAGCAAAACAAACAAAATCTAGTTGGTATAGACAAAACCAGCTGGGTTCAAGTTAGGAGTAGCCTGGACCCACTTGCGTATTATCTGCATGCCTCTGTACCACCTGACAGTGACACTGCTCCACCCCCAGTGCTGCTGGACTCTCAGGCTGCAGGTCCACTGGAAGGAGGAAGGCTGCTGTGGTCACGCTGCACTCCCAGGCCGTCCACTTGGCTGTAGGACACCTGCTATGTGCGACTCTTTGTATGTCTTTAGCTCTCACTCAAGAAAACCTCAAGAGATAAAATTCTAATAAAAGTATACATGTAAGCTATCATCCTAGTACCCTCCCCACCCCCAAAGATGAAACAATGAAATGAGAACTAGTCCACTCGGAGCACTCCACGAAGAGGCAGAACTTCGCTTCCAAGACACCCTGCAGCCAGCCACCGCACTGTGCCTGCTTCCGTGCATGCAGGTCACACCAGCACTGCCATGCTCAGGGCAGCTTGAAAGTTCCTATGAAAACAATGCATGCCAAAGGTCTCGGCAAGCTTGAGACTTGCTAGTACCAGTGAGCAGCATAGGCACCAGCAGCTGGCTTCCCTTATGAGCTAGTTAGGAGGTTCCCAAGCTCTACTGCAGAACAACTAAACCTGGATCTGCAATTGGATTATGTGAAGAGCACGCTGCGTACACACAGAAGCACTGGAGGACTCAGAAGGAACCCATCGTTCCTTGCAGCACTGTTTGGAAGGGCTATTGTGTGAGCCAGCAGCCCCAGCAGGCAGACTGAGCACGAGTTCCTATTTTCCCAAAGCCACTAATGCCATGTATACTTCTCATTCTTAGAAAGGTAAACCAGAAAGCACACAGTAGGACTTTACTTTGATATTTTCGTAGCTGACACCGAATTCTGCTTCATCAGAACTGGGCTGGAAGGCTGTGTGTACAGGTCAGGATTATTTGTCCAGGCAGGTTTCCACCATCGTACTGTTTTCAAGATTCACATCCAGAAAAGTTCAAGGGACCTCTTCTTGAGGATCTGAGTAATTTATTTTTGAAGAATTTGTGCACCACTTGTATAAGTGAGAAGACAAACGAGGATTCCCATGCTCGTCTGCTCACATTCTTGGACAATTAGTTTTCCTGGTGGGCCATTTCTTTGAATCTTAAGTGGGGGGGATTGAAAAAACAAATACAAATCTTACTTCAAAACTTGGCTTTTAGTTAGGACTTTCTGGGTCTGGAGACTTTCTAAAATATTCCCTATGAATACATTTCAAAGGACATGATCAAGGAGGAAACAAGAGTAATAAAGTTCAGTCTCTATTCCAAGCACCTTGAGGTGGGTTCGCTCCCACTCTCCCCTCTGCCCCGAACCAGGACATCAGGCGCCTGCTGCCTCCCACCACCCATAGGGCTCTGCGTGACCCTCCGCCCCTCTGGATGCAATGTCCAAGCTCCACAAACTGAGGTTGTCCTCAGGAGGTCAGGAGACATTCTTGTCCACCAAATTTGTGCTCGGAAGAACCTTCAGCCTGGCAAGCCTCCCAGGCAACTTGCAACTCTGGCCTCTAGCCCAAAGCCCAGCACCACACTGCTACTTGGTGACTACAACTACTGACTGCACAAATCCACTGAAGTGTGTGTAAGTGGTGCTGCTCAGGGTCATTCCAAATGGCCCTTCAACTGGGGAGACTGAAGGCTCTGGCTTCCACGGAACACACAGGCAGAGATGGGGCTGGACATAGGCATGCCTGGCCAGGGCAATCCTGCCCAGGCTTCATTTAAGTGCTATATTTCTAAATCTGGTCTAACGCCTTCAAGTTTCTCTACAAGGCCCTGGTAGAAGCAGAGTGCATTCATTCAGTTATTCAATGGATATTGAGTTGCTAACATGCATCTGGGTCTGGTCTAGGCCTTCATGAAACAGCCTTAAACAAAACAAAGACTCTGCTGTCCCTGAGCTTGTGTTTTAGTGTGCATATGGGGAATCTAAAGTTCTTATATTTTAGTGTGTATGAGGAGTCTAATGTATCAAGGGGTACAAGGACAGGGGTGCAGCTTTGGACAGGTTAGGCAGTGAAGGCCTGGCTTTAGCAGAGATGCATAGCACAAGAAGCAAGTCTTGGGAGTGGGTGGGCAGAAGCATGTTTAGCAAGATGAGCAGCAGGTGGCAGAGGCCTGAAAGTAGGCAGGAGAGGGCTGTGTGGTGGAAGAGGTGCATTCTTAAGGCAAACACACTGCTGACTCCAACTGAAGCCATGCTCTCCACATAACGGGACAATGTCCCTAATGCCCTGTGTGCTTCTCACTGCATAGTGTCCAACTGTTTAATCAGAAACCATCGAGAGATCTTAAGACCACAAAGTGGCTGACAACAACTTGGGCAGAAGACCAGGACTGGGCAGCCCTAAGTGCACGAGTCCAATTAGACCTCTTCAAGGATGCTTTGCCTACAATAAAAACCAGTGAATGCCTACACTGAGCCCTCTTAAGACTGCAGATGGACAGCAGCTCCAGAACCTCGCTGTACAACTTCACACTGCACCACTGTCACTTTGATCTGATCTGCCTAATCAGGCTAACAAAAACAGTTGCCCAAGAGGAAGCTAGAAAGTTCTGTCTTTAGTTTGGCTTTGACTCATGCTAATCATGTTACACTAGAAAACCTTCTGTTGGTGCTGGCTCCAGCCAGGATTGCAAGCATGAGCCACCTGTCCATGGGGGGTAACCATGCAGATTCAGAAGGGAGTCACTAAAACTGAGTTTTTAAAGAGTGAAAAACAGTGAAGAACCCAAATAAAAACCAAAAACCACTTAACTTCCAGCAAAGAGGAGCTGGTCACACCCAGAGCAGCTGTCAAAAGGGATGTTGCTAGTGTGGAAAACATGTGCTGCATACAGCTGGGAGCTAAGGGGTCAGAAATAACGATGCTTGGGGTCTCAACAACAGTGTGATGGTAAACTTGTTATATCCTTTCGCACCATTTGAATTTTTACACCAGCCTACACAAGTTTAGGTCTTTAAGGAGTAGTGATACACAATAAAAGCTTTAGGTCAGCTACTGACGGAATTTTTTAAGTTACATTTGTTTAGTCAGATGGTAACATGGAATTTTCCAGAATATTCTAGGAAATTTCCTTCTAGAAGTGAAGCCAGTTAAGTTTCATTCTTTTTTTTTTCTTTTCTTTGTGGTACCAGGGATTGCACTCAGGACCCTGTTCTTACCAGGCAAATGCTTCTTCTGAGCTAATTCCCCAGCCCTGAAGGAATTTTTTAAAAAGAAGAAATTAATGGCAGCTACTGAATCTTATTTTAATTTCAATTCACACAGATCCAACTAACAAATGAAGAACAGAGGGAGAAACTACAATTTACTACACGGCTTCCTGGAGAAATGGCGAACAACTTCTTTGGTAGAGGAGTAAAGCTTTAAGAAATTCAGTAGTGCTAGTAAAGCCAGTGTGCCAAATCAGGCCCACAAGGTCCAGGGAGCGGGGATCCTACCACCATGTACCGTGCACTACCCGCATCTGGCTGGGGTGGAAGCAACTGCTCACTTCTCAAAGTAGCAAAGCCATGCTACCATGCTGTCAATATCTTAAGACATCCTTGAACAGTCCACAAAGGGGGCTCTTAACATTGTACAGCCCTTTCTGTAATGTTCATTTCTAAGATGAAAATGGTCACCAAAACCCAATCAAGTTGGAGAAAACTTGAATATCTAAGGGAAGTCTGAGAAGTCATTTAGCCAAAATTGAAACTTGGCTTTGGAGCAAGACTGAGTACTGGAAAAAACACAGGCTCTCTGCTTGTAACTGTCATCCCAAGACCACAGGCAGAAACTGTATTTTTTCTTCAAAAACAATGGCAAATGTACCACTATCATTGGTTATCTCATATTTCAATGAAATTACTTCATAAATATTCATTTATAATTTTTCTCTGCTGCAAAATTGGAATGTTTAAACTATATAATGCAAAATTTTAATGACAAAAAGTGCCACCCAGTACCATAAAATTCGAAAGTTCTCGTGGAGGGTCCTGCATCACACACATGGAAAAGGATGTGGAGTGATGTGACACGTGAAATTCCGAGCAGCTCTCCAGCCAATTCCATTTTATTCAGTAATTGCATTCCTGCTCTCAAGTCCCAGTGAATACAGGAGGCAGGTGTCTGCTTCAATAATCATAGCCCAGGGTTTAATAATTCAATGTTGGTTCTCCTAAGAAAAAGTCTCTAAAGAAGAAACGTAATGCAGAGTACAGTGAGGTTTCCCTAATAACCAATTCATTAAAAATTGTGCAATATCCAGGAAGATAAGGGCAGGCAACTTGGAGTACCTAAACTATACTGAAGGCTGCAAGTTTCCTCTGCACTTCCACCTACAAGCACCCACATAGGAAGACACTTGGAGAGGACAGGGGGGAAAAAGCCCAATCTTCCTCTGAGATCAGTCGTTAACACGCTGGATCTAAAGTGCTTCCCGGAGCTGCAGGCTGTAAGCTGGCTCCAGTACATCCTTCACGTCTGCTCCTTCAAAGTCCTTATGTTGTTGTTTCAAAGCCAGTTGACAAGTGAAGTCTCATCACTCACACAAGATCACAACATCGAGTCAATCCTACACGTATTATAGTTGAGCAGAAATGAAAATAATGCAAGTCTTAACTATTTGCATCATTTTTGTCCTTTATTGGTGTATTTTTTTCTAAGTTCGTGACTATTTAGCATGTTAGAAAATTACATGTACTTTCCTGAAAGTCTGTGTTGTAGCAGTTCTTCACATCATCTGAGTTTTGAGTTATTTTACCTGTATGATTATTGGTGATCTGTTTTAAGGGATTTCCAGAAAATTATTTTTATGAGTTAGTTGAAATGAGATTTTAGCTGTCCTTCCAATCACAACCTTGTCAGGCTTTTATAATAATGACTCCCACTGCACAATGGTGCTAAAGCAACAATCTCTTTCCCATGCTATTCCCAGACCACTGTTCTATGAATTACTGGCCATGGGGATACACAAAATTAAACAGCAAGGCTGAGATCTCAACATGCTAATACTTACAGTAGAGTTCCAAGAAACATGGCATCCAGACCAATGAATATTGTAAAACTATATATATATTTTTTTAGAGAAAATAAGATTATACTCTTGATTTTACAAAATATAGGGGGCACAGTAGAGAGAAGGGCATAAAATGGATTTTAAAGAGTAATATCCTCCCCTTGTCTTGTTTCTGGTCCACAGGACAGAGCGCCCCCGGAGTCGATGGAGTTCCCCTTGCCCTATGAGACAGGAGCCCTCCCACTCTCTTCAGCCACCTCCACTGTTCCTACTAGTTAACTCCAGGGAGAAAAGCTGCAAACCCTGACTTGAGATTCATCTATTTACAGATCTTTTCATTCATTTCCTTTCATTTGTATGCATTTTGTTAAAACAAAATTTATTAAAAGCTGCTTCAGAGTACAAACTTTATTCAAAGTTTGCTATAAAAGCAGAATGGGCATTTCAAGTCCCCCCATTCAGTAAATACGAAGTAGAGACTCTCATGAAGAAAATACATAGACCCTGATTACACTATTTTTATACAGAACACACACACACAGCTAATATTTGTACACTATAAGTAAAGCGATTTTCTCAAAAATAAAACGATTAGGTTTTAAATAATCACATTATTTTTTGTCAGAACAAGAGTAAGAAAGTTACTAGTGTATCCTCTTTTACAGATAACATATACCATGATTATGAAAGCTCTATGTGAAGTTCTGGAGTAATATTCTTATTATGTCAGTACAATATATTATGAATGGTCAATGTGGGTCTACATAGGCCTATGTAGATGTTTTTTTGTTTTATGTTTTTGTATTTTAGTACAGGGTCTACTGGGTCTCACTATGTAGATCAGACTGCAGTGATCCGCCTGAGTTCAGCCTCCCAAGTGCTGAGATTCCAGGCATGCGCCCCACGGGCGGGGCTGGCACAGTGCTGTGCTCAGCCTAAGCAGGTGCTTTTAGTCCGCAATCAGGCCAGCCCCAAGATGTCTTATTTTTTGACAGATCTTGCCAACAAAATCTTACTGTCATAACCACTTCCTCAGCACTCAAGGAAACAGGTGATCTCTTCCACAACCTCCTTCACCTACACCTCCAGCACCTCACAAGCTTCTAGTCAGCCCTGAGCCTCCGTGCCTGGTAACACCAGGGCCCTTCCTAGCCTCGGCAAACATGGTCTAGCTCTGCCCTACGCCGAGCACAGAGCCAAGAGGGCTACTTCTCTGCCACAACAAAAGGCCTCCTTTAGAACACAACACTGTGAACTCAGTTGTGGAAGCCCACAAACCTCAGGCAGCCAAGACCCCTGCGTCTGGATCTATTCTACTTCTCAGAAAAGGAGATGGAAATAAAAGCAAGGCTCTTTACAACGAAGGAGCTGAAACCGACACTGGGATGGGAACTGTAGGCGCCGGTTCCATCTCAAGACACAGGGGCTAAAATCCAGCAGGCTGGGAAGTAAACAGCACCACCACTCGGGAAACAGGTGGGACAGACGAGCCCTGAGCTTTGTGTACACGCATGTTAACAGTATGGGTCAGCTCCAGGTTCAGAGCACGGATATCTGAGGTCTGGGTGGAGGTGGGCTGCAAGGTCAGCCTGTCTCGAGAGGTGAAATTGTGAGGCACACACTGTAGACATGCAGAACATTATACTCTACAAGGAAACAAAATATACCTATAAGTCGTGAACAATGTCTGTCAGTTGGCAGACTGAGCCAGGCGTCCCTCCACAAGACTATAAAGGAGTTTCAGAGGTGAGTTCTATTTGCTTGCACTACAGGTACAGTCACAAGACTGGTACATGTCTATAGGTACAACTCAGAAAGACGGACTGTGTCTCACATATAAACAGTCGTGCTTCTCACATGGGCCAGGCCGTCCCCTGAAGATGCTCTTCCACCTACTTAGTCCCAAGAGTAGAGTTGCTTCAGTTTTTTTTATTTTTCCAAGGATGACTTCTGAGTTAGCTGGACTTTGCAGGAGATTCCCAGTGAGGGACATGGCAAGCAGGCAACCCGAGTTACACAAGGGAGACTGGAGCTGCTCAATGGACATTTCTGTTGCTGAAATGTTTCTAATAATATAAATCAAATGCCTGAACTGGTAATATTCTTATCTGAACATATAAATGGATAAAACTAACAATCATATGCCTGGAAGAAGAAAAATAAAAATAAAATTATCTGGGAACCTTGGAAAGTCTTCTGAAAATGTGCTGCAAATTCAAAAGTCACAAAACAACAGAATTCCGAATTTCTAATCTCTATTTTAATTTGAAATACAATTTACAGCATAAATCTGACATCCTGAGATATGAGGAGGATTCAAGGAGAAAACGTTCAGACCCATCAGAAATTTTAGCAAAAAGCACGCTCATTTTAAAAACATATCACTATTCCACATGCTCAGAAATCATGCTGCCACCAGCCGGAGCCTAGGCTCTTAGCTTCTCTTGTATGGTACTCCATGCACCCTTCGCAGAACTTTGGTCCAATTCCCTGTGAAGCTCTCGACTGGCAGCTGCAGGTCTCTGCGCTGAGACAGTAGCATCCTTCAAGATTGATGTCCCAATCCCAGGCACAGGGCATCACTGACAGAGCCACAGCACAGTTGGAGCAGGGACAAAAGGGAGAGGACCTTTCGGAGCAGTCCCTGCACACCTGGAAACTGCACAGAAGAACCAGGTCTGCCAGCTTCTTGGCAAGAGGAAGCCTGGCCTTCTTTACATGCCTGGCAAGAGTTTGCCTACAAGCCCAAATCACGGGCATGGTTGTGGCTCACTTCCTCTGGGTCATCCTGTGCTCAGTGTGCCCCTACTCTTGAAGCTCCGCCCCTCCACAGTCACTGCACTGTTTGCCATGTACTGGGCTAGGAGATGCAGTAGTTCAGAGATGCAGATTTCCCTTGAGAGACACACTAACATGCTTTTATAATACAACTTAGGCTGACATAATAAACAGAAATTTTCATTCAAAAGCTCCTAGGAAACTACTACCCAACACGCATGCACTAAATTCTCTGCAATGCATAGTATTCTAGTCTTGCTTCTTAAAATTATACAAGGACAAGCTTTATTTGTATTTGTCTAATATCCAAGGCATTTTGGGGAATTAGGTAAATCTTTGGGCCACTATCCATTTAGAACATAACAGAATAAAATCAAACTGTTTGTAAATGCTTCAGTATTTCCAAAGACCACAGCACTACCCTTCAAACACTGTCAAAAGCTAGTGTTACCCCAACCTAAATGCCTCTTCATGATGCATCGTGAACCCAGGACAGTAACTCCCTTCCCTTGGTGCATTTCAAGTTAGCTGTATAAAATTTACCCTAACCCACTTCCACTTTAGTTATTGTAAAGCTCTTATGTTTTGCCCTCTCCTGGGTCTCTTTCATTTGTACTCACAGTTTTCAAAATCTAAGAAGGTCTTTGAAATCTTCATTCCAGTAGGGACTGAGATTCTTCCTGCTTGGACAATTCCTTCTGGGTATATCAAATGCCTACGCCTCATCAATACTATGATTAAGAGGAAACACCTCTATTGACAGAAGTATCACAGAAGGAGTTTTTTAAAAGCCAGTTATAATGGGAAAACAGCTACATAGGTAGCACATGTTTAGATTAAAATACAGCTTGATTTAAAAATAAAATCTAATTGCCTACTGTGTCTGCTAGCAAACATACAGCAGCCAATTGCTCTTGTAATAAAGTAAAACAAAAAGGGAACAGTGGTAATGGGTAGCCTCTCAGCCTCTAAAAGCCTTCCCAAAGAAATCTTAGGAAATGTCTACTGCAGATGTACACTGACTTCATAAATTCCAGATAATACACCAACAAATTTTGCAATGTATTCATATATGAATATTTTCTCAAGTTGTCATCAGTCTCAAGTTCCCTGCACTTTCTTTATCCTTCCCCTTCAATTCTTTTCCAAGTTGTTTCTGAATATGGCCTTAAAAATCAGTTTTGTCCAGTTTTGGTCACAAGAGTAGGGAGGCAGCCATACACCATTCAACTGTCACCCAAGCATGCTATCCAGTCTCTAATTCCAACAGGAGGGCAAAGCTGGGGCAAGGCTGGGGCAAGACTGGTTCCACGGCTCCTCATGGGCTGTCTGGCACAATGCAACGCCAGCTCTCCATCCAACTCAGGGTCTGGGCCACCCTTAGCCATAGTCCAGGCTCACATGAGGAGCCCACAGCTGAAACTGTGTCCAGGTACATGGGAGAAGGTGACCTTTCAACTTTGGAGGGAGACTGATCCTTCCTGGAGACTACAATTATGTCCCTTCTCTTCCTTTTCATTCATATCACCTACCTGTCAGCTACTGTGTGGTGCATTCACCTCATGAGAGGAAGGGGGAGTGAGGAGGTGAAAATGAAAGCTGTTCCTCCCTCCTTAGCATGCATGTCCTAAACAATAATGGTGAACTGAAAACAGGCAGCACTGCGCAAAAGTGTGTGTGACAAATTTGGGCAGAATTTCATATTCTAACATAGACAGCTCCAGGATGAAAGTTTGCAATTACAACCTTTATGATTGTCACTTAATGATTGTTTTTCCCTCTTCTTTATTTTCTGATCAATAATTACCCTGATCCAAGTAACACACACTTCAACGTAGAGAGAAAAGAAGCTAACCAGATAGGCATGGGGGAGGTTACATAACTGTCTGGGAAAATACAGAATTCCTAAGAACCCAAGCCCTCAAGGTATGACACTAATACTGACAGTTGATAATTTAAGACATGCATGCCAACTTAAAAGGACAAAGTTCTTTTATATACTTTTATTAAATGTACTATTCACCTACTAAGTAATCATATAATTCCAAGATTCCTAAATATTTCCAATATATTCAACTTAGGGATCCAAGATTCTGAACATGCCATCACCAAAAAAAATTGCAAACCTAAAAAACAAAAAAGGGAACAGAATTAAACAATGTCAAAGAAAAAGACGTTCTCAGAAAAGGTATTTAATTTTACTATTTTCAAAACATTTTAATGTTAATGCTTTTCTCATGTTTATTGCTCAAATCTAATATTAAAATTTTATTTAGAAACAAGGAAACTTATCAAAATAAATATTTTTTCAAGATAAATATTAAACATCATACATATCACCCATTTAACTAGTTAATATTTACTGGGTCAAAATATATTCACATTTACAATGTGAAGCTGTACAGCAGCATTAGTTCTGTATTTTCTTGTGAAAGTTATCATCACAATGACATTCAAATGCATAATAAAATTATAGATTTCATTCCTGTACAACTCATACCATTAGAAACTGCTTTTTAAGCCAATTAACAGCCAAGTCTTTGTTGTTCCAGATTACCTTCTTGTACATGAAATAAAGATGCTCTTTAAAAGATTTTCTAAGCTGGGCATGGTGGTGCGTGCCTGTAATCCCAGCACTTGGGAAGCTGAGACAGAAGGATTGTTGTGAGTTCGAGACCAGCCTGAGCTACAAAGTGAGTTTGAGGCCAGCTTGAACTGCACAGTGAGACCCTGTCTCCAAAACAAAAAAAAAAAAAAAGATTTTCTAATCTCAAAACAGCCCAATCTATTAGGATTTTTAATAAAAAAAGAAAAATTGGGGGGGCGGGGTAAGCAGAAAAAATCAAAATTTCCCAACAGACAGTTATCAGTAATTGCTGTCATTAAAACAGTATTGCTTCACAGAAATACACTACGTGGAAAGCTCTTCCTACAAGCTTAAATACCATGCTACTTCTATCAATTTAATGATTCTAAAGAAAACCAACAGTTTTGAATTCACGTGTGTAGAAATATAAATTATACAGGAGGAGAACTGGCCAAGCGAGGAACCCAGGGCCCTCTTGGCATAGACTGGGCTGGCCCGCAAGCCTACATGGGACCATAGACAGAAGGTCACCCACTCTGGTGCACCCAGCAGGGCCAGGGCTCCAGGGCCAGCTTGGGAGGAGCTGCTCCTCAGTGTACACAAGTGACTCTCTTATCATTGCAGAAAGTCACAATTTTCAAGATATCCTCAATGTCTAAGACAAAAGGTTAGAAAAGGCTGCAGGAAAATGAGGTGACTGGCATATAGAATTAGAGTGACAAGGGAGCCTCTAGAAGAAAACATAAAAATATGACTTTTGTGTAAAAGAAAATTACTACCTGTTGAACAGCATTTCGAAATTTAGTTTACATGGCACTCTAGAGTGCAGTGGGATTTCATTTTTCCGTATCTGGACTATTAAATAAAATGATTTAGAATTTAGAAGTAATTTTGTGATGCTGCATTTGCTACTAACGCTACTTGTAAGGCAGGAAATGAAACAGAATAACAAAACCACTCATCTTAGTGAGTGGCTTGGTGTAAAATCTGAACCTGAGCAGGACCCCTAGCACAATTTTGTTCCTAGGGAGTGAAGCTGGGTACGAGTCTTAAGCACAGTTTCATGAACTTCCTTAGCAAGAGAAGGGCCACCAGAATAAACCTGGCGTTGAGGGAAGACATCGCCCAAAAAGCTGAGTGAAGAAAATGATTCTATTATGTAGAATTATGAGATATATTTTGAACTACTAATAATTAAAGCAGTTAACTACAACTGAAATTCTCAACAGGCACTTTATACTCAGAAAGTAAAACACATATATTTATATAAAACATCGAATTTCTTTACCATAGGAAAAGAATGTTGTGGCAAGAATTCTTACTTTCTAGGCTAAGAAAATTAAGACTAAACCTCTTAGTATTCAAGGAAAAAAAACCACTTCAACTATATTTGGCAAATTCCTAATATAGTACATATTGTATTGCCAGTCAAGTAGTCCAAGAGGTCACTTGGAAAAAGAGAAAAACCCTGTGTTTCAACACTTTTAGTTTGCTTTGCACATGGAGTCTGGCATTAATCCAACAAGGGAACATCTGCAGTTTGGCGAGGTTGCATCAGAATGCTGCCTGTGAATTTTACAAAGGAAGGGACAGGGACAGGAACAGTCATGGAGATGCGAGGCCCCTCTCTGTCCCTCAGGGTTTGCCATTACCATTCTGTGTGAAGTGGTCTCAGGACCAGGCGACAGCACACTTCTAGCCAGAAATCGGATGACCTCAAAACCACCTCATGCCAGGCTGAGGCCTCATGTCTCTCGCTTAGAGCTAAAAATAAAAATACATGTGAATGAACAAATGATCATGGAATGAAATCTCTAACATGACACTGAGATATGAAATATCTGAAGTTAGCTTTATCACAGAAAAATGAACACATACACATTTTTACGCAGCAAGTCACAGTCCTGTTTTGAATGGGAGGATTCCCTCATCCTGTTGATTCCAAGTTGGTTCTACAAAGCTAGTTTTTTATTCATTTCCTGCAATATGTTTATTTTTTTATACTGGTATATAACAGTATCACTAAGGAAACTAATAAAGGTAAGGCAGCAACAGAACTACTTTTTCTAAAATTAACCAGGGCAAAAAAGTAAACAGAAAGCTAAATGGAATTCTCAGTACACCGATGGTCTGGCCCTAAGAATACCTGTCTCTTCAGGGTGCCAATCCCAACAACAACGTTAGGGACATGAAAACCAACCTGCAACTCCACCCAAAGCAAGGCGGTTGCTCAAGAGATGCCCAGAAACCCACTGTTTCTACGCGCAGAAAGCTAAATGCCACAGATGCCAGAAAGGTCCTGGCGTTCGTGGTGAGCAGAGCCCTAGAGTCTCCTTGCTAGTTCTGTGTCTGGACTGGCGCTGGGAGACACATGAACTGCTGTGTCCAGAGGGCATAGGCCTTGGGTGCCAACAGGAGGATCCTGCCAGTTGCAGGCTAAGCCCACCGAACTTTAAACTCAGTCCCCAATTCCAGCAATTCTAAAACTCCATGTATCATCTCAAGAACATCACCATCAAGTTTCCCACTAGAAAGGATCAATGAATTCTAACAGTTATAAATTTTGACAAATTACAAAATAAAATCTCTATAGAAACAACAGCTATTACAGTATACCCCACGTTAAATATATTATTACCTTAAGTTTAGTCTGAATCTCTTCTTCAGAGGGGCTAATAAGCCTGACAATACATGGGGGACGTGTACCCCATGTATATATCAATATTTATCAGTCAGAAAATCAGGACACCAAGCTTAAAATACAGCACTGATTCAGAAAACATCATGCTGCATCTACCCTCACTTCCACTCCTGAGGCCAAAACACACTTCAGACAGATCACAATTTAAAAGAAAATATGAAACCATGAAAATCCTAGAAGAAAACTTGTAAGAAATCTTTAAGAATACATTTTAAAGCAGAGAACTTTAATTACAATGTAAGGTCTAGGAGTCAAAAGATAAAAATGTTTGGGGAAAAGGAAGAAAACCAAACCAATCAAAAAAACTACATAAGGGGACTGGGGAGATGGCTCAGTGGAACAAGCGTTTCCCTGGCAAGGGCAAGGGCCTGAGATCAACCCCCAGTTCCACAAAAAAAAAAAAAAAAAAAAAAAAAAAAAAAAAAAAAAAAAAAAAAAAAAAAAAAAAAAAAAAAAAAAAAAAAAAAAAAAACTACAGAAGAACAAACAGGGAAATATTTATAGTAGATATGGATATGGATAGAGTTCTTACAAATTGTTGAGGAAAAGATTAAAGACCTAATGAGGGCTGGCGAGATAGCTCAGTGGTCTAAGCACAAGAACCCAGGTTCGATCCTGGTACTGCATGTACCCTCACCAGGTCATCCACCTAAACGGGGCACAGTAGCACATGCCTATAATCCCAGTGCTAGGGAGGCTGGAAACAGGAGGATCACTAGGAGTCTGAGCTGCGCAGTGAGACTCTGTATGCAATAAATAAATAAAACTTTTAAAAATAAAATTTTTAAGAAATGAAATATGGGTAACAAAGGTAATTCACTGAGGAGAAAAATGACCAGAAAATATACGAAAATTTCTTCAAGCCCACTCAAAACCAAAGAACTCAAAGTAAGAGGATGCCAGCATGCTGACAATGCCCACTGGGAGCGCATGGACATGGCATACGTGGGTAGGTACTGCTGTTCTCTGGAGACTTTTTTTATTTGAATGTTTACAGGATCTGAATTTGTCCAGGATTAGACTGGCAAGTAAAATTGTACTCCTGTGCTCTTGCACTAAATTCCCCATCATCTTTCTCTTATAAGCAACTGTGCTATGCGGCGTCACAGCCTAAGCCTTCTCATCTGCTCGGTGGGCTGACTATGCACCCAAGTCCACTTTCTCTCTGAGGTAGAACAGGTGCTCCGTGGGCCCTCAGCACCTAATCCTGCTCACAAAAAATGACCGAACCAACACAAGCACCTCACATCCTCACCACGATGCAACAAAAGTGCCTGTTTGGGAACAAAAGTGCCGCAAGAGAACCCAGCTGCTTTCAGAGATGTCTATGATAAACTCACATTCCACAGCCATGTGCTGCACTACTTGTGAAGCAAGTTTCACAGTGCTGGAAATCTGACATATTTTAGTGGTTCCCAAAAACGTGGGTAACAAGTATAGCCCAATCTGGACTCACCAGGAGAAACAAATACAGTACTGAGGAATCCTACAGAAAAAAGCACTCCTACTTGCTCAAGTACAGAACAGCAAGCTAAAAAGTGATACAGTTCTTAAGCTTCTTGAGACACTGGTGCCACAGAACTGATGTCTCAGTGTTCCCGTCCCTGGGACACTATACTCTGCTGCTCACCAGCACACAATTCTCTTCCCTGGAAGCCTTGTTGCTCTAGTAGCTGGCAATTCATACTCCAAAACCAGCTGTGCTAGTATTCACACAGTGGAATCACATGCCGGTCTTTCTGCGGTGGCTGGTCTATTTAGTACAATGCGGGTCCCTCCGAATGTGCAGCATACAGCAGAACTTCCTTCCTCTTCAAGGCTGAATGGCATGGCATGCATCCAGTGATGATCCCTGAGACAGCTTCCACCTTCTGGATACTTGAATGTTGCTCCTATAAAATGGCACTATGGACCCTCAGAGCTGGTTTTTTGCCAGTACCATGCTGACTTTATCACGGTAGCTTTGTAATATAATTGCACGTGACACCTCCTGCCTTGTCTTTATTTGCCAAGATTGACTTTACTATTCTAAGTCTCTTCTGAATTCAGATAAATTTTAGAAATGTTTTCTCTGTTATCTATGAGGTAATGATAATGGTATTTTGACTGGGATCACATTAAATGTGTGTAACAGTTTTAGGAGTATGATATTTTCATAATGTTGGTTCTTCCTATCCATGAACAAGAAATATCTTTTCATTTTCTGAAATCCTTTTCAATCTCTTTTTTCAGAGGACTGTAATTTCAATGTACAGATCTTTTCTTTTCTTTGTTAGATTGATTGCTAAGAATTTTGTTTCTCTGGATGCTATTGTGAAAGGTGTAGTTTCTCCTAGTTTCTCTCTCAGTGAGTTTGTTGTTTATGTACAGAAATGTACTTGGGTTTTTTTCCCCCCTTTGCTTTTCTAAATATACTTTAATACAGAGACTATAGGATCTCACTACATGGATCAGACTCCGAGTGATCCTCCTGTTCTCAGCCTCCCAAGTTCTGGGATGACAGGCGCATACCACCAAGCCCAGTCTCAGTCACCAGCTCAGTGAGCCCGGAGGCAGGGCTGGCACAGCATGTGGGCATGGAAGCCAGTCCCTGCACCTATCTAAGCAGGCGCTTTAGTCCATGTATTGATTTTTGAGTGTTGACTTTGCTCCCAGCTATGCTACCAAATGTGGTTATTAAATCTACAAGTCTTTTGGTGGAGTTTTTGGGGCCTTCTATGTAGAGCATCATGTTATCTGCAAAAAATGATAATTTAACTTCTTCCAATTATTATTCCTTTTGTTTCTCTTGTCCAATTGTTCTAGCTGTTCCCAGAACTATTTTGACCAGAAGTGGTTATATTGACATTCCAAGTCAAAATTAAATATTTAAATACTAAAAGTCCATGGCCTATACATAAATAAAACTATTTATAATAATTACCCTGATTTGAGAGGTGCATGCCATACTCATGTGCTAAAATATCTGGGGCAGCCTGATAGCTCAGTGGACTAAAGTGCTTATTTAGGCACAGCATGGCAGCTGCAGCTCGGTCCCCAATGTGCAGTGCTGGCCTCACCCCCGGGCATGCTGAGACAGCAATTAAGACTAGGTATGGTGGTGCGCAGCTGTAATACCAGTGCTTGGGAGGCTGAAAACAGGAGGATCACTAGAAGTCTGCTCTACATAATGAGAACCCTGTAGACTCTGTAGATCCTGTCCTAAATATAGGAAGAAAATAAAAGTACATTAAATGTAATAAAAAATCAACTAATGATACATATTTTTGGACCCTCAATTTTATCATATCCATGTCTGTATCTTGCTCCACTTTTATGTTTTTGTAACTGTAACTATTCAAATTTTTAAGAATTGTAAATTTGTAGGGGTTTTTTTGGAAACCTGCTTTAAATGGCCATCAACCAGCTCATTGCAGACTTCATGCTTTTTGTAAAGTTAAAACTTGAAAAAGTACCAGTCATCATTTTTCAACCCAAACATTCTTTACTAGGGAATTTTTTGACAAATATAGCAGTACTTCAGTTCACAAACTAGCACCACAATTCTAGAAAAGGTGGCTATATTTGTGTTTGTGTGGGAAATACGGATGCACCATGTTATTAGTGCACAAAATGCACTAAGTATTTGTGAACTGATGCACTACTCTAACCCAGAAACTGGCTTTCCTGCTCCATACTGAGCAGTCAATTAAAGACCACAGGCTACTGTCTGAGCCTGATGAAACCTCTCCAACAACTCTATCACCAACCTCAAACTGGAATGAACAACAGAAAATTACAGCTGACACAGACAATGACTAAAAGCTCACAAAGTGTGACCATGTAGTCGGTCCTCCAAACCTATGGGCTATGCATCTGTGAATTCAAACCACAGGGAGCAAAGAAGCATAAAAAGAAAACTGAATATTAGTATCATGAACATCAATAGACTCTTCCTTGCAGTTATTTCCTAAATGCTCCAGTTTGACAACTATACGTAGCATTCACATTGTTATAAGGATCTCTATATAGTTTGTACTTTTAAAGAAGCTGCATCTCCCGGAAAAATTGAATATACACACACAACCAACCCAAAACTGAAGCAACTATTTCATTTCTCATTCCCAGGAGCTGTGATTCAAAGACAAGCATGCTGCTGCAACTCTTGTGTCCCACCTGTCCCCACCTACAGCATCTGAACTGGGGTACTCCTGGGCCTGCCCCCTCCTCTGAGAGGACTTGCTCAATTCCACGTCCTTAGGGAGGCCACCCAATGCCACAGCCTACTAAATGGCCTCATCACACCTGCCAAACCATGGCCCCTCCAGACTGCGCCTCAGTCTTTTTCCCAGTACAAGTCAGTACTAAGACTATGTTCTTAATGATTCTCTCTCCTACAGAATGACTCAAATTTTCTCGCACTTGTACATGGAACTACACGCTACAGTCTAATCATTCAAAGAGAGTAAAAACCTTAATGTTACCCCTTTTTTCCCTTTAATGCTATTCTATAATCTGCAGTTAGTTAACCAGGAAATAAACACCCTTGCAGCTGTACGCAGCAAACAGGAGAGGCTGCCTCTAAGCCTCTACCTTGATCACAGAGGGACTCTGGAGATCACTCAGAGGCCATTTGTGGACACAGTTTCACTTCAGTTAAACATAAATCATAACTGACCACAAACAAGCACATCTTCTCAGGTACAGAAGCGGAAGGCAATTACAGAGGCTCTCCCAATAGAGAGGAAAAGCAGGTGTGAGAGCTCAACAGGGTACTCAGACTGAGGCTCTCTTGGCCACGCAATTATAAAAGCTAAACTTTGCATGTAAATACCACTTTTGGATTGGTTGACCTGAACAAAAATAGAAAGGAAGAAAAAAGGGTTGGCAGGCATGGCAGGACACAGCTGCTGGGAGGCTGACAGGAGACATCAAGCTTGAGCCCACAACTGCCTGAGATACTGTATTCAAATAAGAAAATAAAAGGGCTGGGGCTGGAGTTCCGGGGAAGGCCCTGTGTTTATGCCCAGCACCTCCAAACAAAACAAAAGAAACAAGATACACAGGTAATGAGGGCGCAGAACAGGAGGCTGGATGGAAAAGGAGAGAAAGGAGGAACGCCACAGATACAGGGCCTCACACACAATGAAGAGGCAGTGTCTTTAAATATCAAAACAGGTTTCAGGATGGCAACAGAGTTGCTAAGCCCAGAATGCAGGGTGTGGGGGCTCTGAGTCCACACCCACTGGGTCGTGGACTCTGCTTTGGAATAAAGGGGATGGGAAAAGGCAGACAGTAAGATCAGAGCACACCACTTTATGGCAGAGGCTGAGGCTGATAAGAAAAAAGGCAGCTGGGCCCTGCAAAGCAGGAAACAGAATTGCTAAGGAAGACACTCTGGAGCCTGTCACTACCCAAGAAAGATCAATATGGCTCCCTGAAAGCAGCTCTATAAACTATGGCTTAAATATCTAACACAGAGGGACAGGAAACACCAAACACAAATTTTCTCTTATTCACTAACTACCCAAGGTTAACCATGATTTCAAGGGGGGAAAAAACACTCAGGTAAGAAAGAAAAACATGGGGTTGCACAGCAAGAGTTTTTGTAACAGAATGGGTCCTACAAAGATTAAAGAAACTGAATTTTAAAACTAGAAAAAGAGAGAGACCGGCCCGAGACAGCGCGGCCTATTCCACCACCCTCCTCAATCCCACCCACGCCAGCCCAGCCCCACAGACCCGCCAAGATAGTGCTGCTGACTCCAGGAACCTCCTCGATCCCGCCCAAACCACCCAGCCAGAGACCAGCCTGAGACAGCGACTAACTCCAGCGGCCTCCTGGATCCCACCCCAAGTTCTCCCAGTGAGTGGGAATTTGCACAACTCACCAGGCATCCCAGATCAGTGAGAGTGTGGTGAGTCTGAGGGAGAGCCTTTGGCTTCTTCCCACAAGTGCTACCCGGATCCCTGCCCCCCAAGCCCTCCAAGCCAGTGACCGGCCTGAAACCTCAGGACCCACTCACCAGCACCTCCCCGGATGCCCTGCCCTAAAGCCCGCTGAGCAAGTGGGAATTTCCCCGTCTCCCTGGGCATCAAAGTTCAGTGAGTGTAGAACTCCAGGCCAGCTGTGCCTGAGAGATATTTCCCAGGGATTCCCTCCGCGGCCCCAGACCCAGCACAGCTTGGCCCTTGAAAGCTCAAGGCCCACTGCACCAGAGAAACATTTCCCAGTGATTGCCCGTTCCACCCCATGGGCCCACACCCAGTGCAGGTCGGCCTGGAGTGAGAACTCCAAGCCTGCCGCGACGAGGGACATTTCTCAGCAATCCCTGGCCCCACCCCACGACCGGAACCCAGTGCAGCCTGGCCTGTGAGTGAGTGAGGGCTCCAGGCCCACTGTGCTGGAGGGACCATTCCTAGCCTTCTTGGGTTCCAGCCTGTAGACCCGGACCCAGCACAAGCTGGCTGACACAGTACAGCCTACCCAGTGAATAAGATCATCCACTATTCTTTTGGGAGCCCAGCAGACCATAAAGCCCAGGCCTGCCCGCCTAGAGAGCGACCTGCCTGACACAGGAGGGCTGACTCCGGCAATTTTCTGGATCCTCGCCCCAAAGCCAGCCAAGAGAGTGGGAATTTTCATTACTTGCTCTGCATCCCAGTTCGGTTCGTGCTCACCTGAACAGGGAACCAACAGAGGGGAACCACAGGAGCTGCAGCAAAAAGGAACTGACCACAACAGCTAGATCCAGGATAGGCATACCTGGATAATCTCAAACTTAATAGACTGGCACCCGAATCTCATAACAAGCTAAGGTTATAGCTGCACCAAAGGTCAAAGGTCAGTGCTATGCAAAATGACAAAGACGAGGGGAAAAACGGAATACCAGATCTCAAGTCCACCATTAAGGGCAGAGGACACTAGCTCAGTCATAATGAATGAATTAAAAGATACAGCAGCAAAGGAACAACATCAGGAAGGTATAGAGGAAATAAAACAAGAAGTAATTCCCCAAACTAAAAAAGAAATGTCTAAATACATAGTATCTGAAATAAAGAATCAATTCCAGAAACATTGGGTGGAAAACAATGCTCACCCAGAACAAGTGCAGAAAGCACTATTCCACCTGAAACGTATGAATTAACAGCATCTGAAGTAAAGACACAAGAGCAGAAAGGTCATAAGGAACTCAAAGCAGAAATAATTTCTCAAATCAAAAAAGAATTCTTTGAAATCATAGCATCTGAAATACAGAAACAAATTCGGAAATATACAGAGGAAACCCAACTTGGAAGAAACTCTGCAGAAAAAGAACTAATAACCTCTAAAGAAGACATGGATAAAAATAATTGAGCTCAGAAATATGATGCATTCCTTGAATGAGCAATACAGAAAAGAAATAGAACACATGAAACACAGTCAAAGAGATATAGAAGAACTAAAAATATCAATTACGAATCTACAAAGCTGTTTGAGTGAAAGCGAAGACAGAGTTTCGGATCTTGAAGATGCCGGTGCGGCTAGTGAAAACATAAGAAAGGATCGCTTAAAAACAGTAAGAATGCAGGAAAAAATAATCCATCACCTGCAAGATGATGCCAGGATGAACAATGTGAGAATAATTGGTATCATGAGAATGAAGGAGTCAATACAAATGACATAAAAAGAATCTGGGGAGAAGTAATTGCAGAAAACTTTCCAAATATGAGGAAACAATCTAACATTCATTGTCACCGAAGTGTACAGAACACCAAATACCTTCAAGCAAAGTAGAAACACACCAAGACATATAATAGTTAAGATCCCAGAAATCCAACACGAAAATAATATACTGAAAGCTGCTAGAGAGAAGAAGGAGCTCACATTCAAAGGAAAACGCATCAGAATTACAGCCGACTTCTCTACACAAACAATGAAGCCAAGGGGAGTGTGGAGCAGAGTTCTTCAAGTCCTACATGGAAACAAATTCCAGCCCAGACTATTATACCCCGCAAAACTCTCTTTCAAGTTTGATGGAGAAGTGAAATACTTCCACGACAAAGAACAACTAAAGAATTTCATGATGACAAAGCCATCCCTACACAGGCTGCTGAAAGATGTTCTAGAGAGAGATCACAATGATCAGAACTCCATGAATGAGAATGGAAGGAACCCACTAAACAGGACAGACAATTAAACACAGGTTACAAAGGAGTAAACAACACCAGGTAAATATCATGACACACATAAGTCAGCACATTTCAATTATAACCATCAATATAAACAGACTCAATTCTTCAATTAAGAGAAATAGACTGGCACAGTAGATTAGAAAACAAAACCCAACAATATGCTGTATACAAGAAACACACTTAACTGAAAAGGACATTCATAGGCTCAAAGTCAAAGGATGGAAAACAATACTACATGCCCCAGCACCTCAGAAAAAAGCAGAAGTAGCAATTCTGTTCTCGGACAGTCTCAACTTCAAACCAAGAATGATCGAACGACACAAAGAAGGCCACTATTTATTGGTCAGGATAAAAATTCAAGAGCAAGAGGTAACATTCATAAATATCTATGCACCAAACACAGGAGCACCCAACTATGTAAGACAAATCTTAACGGACATGAAAAACTTAATGTCTAAGAACACAATCTTAACAGGAGACCTTAACATACTCTTATCTCAAAAAGATAGACCAACCAGACAAAAAATTAGCAAGGAAGTAGAACTGAACCAGAGCTTGGAACAAATGGACCGGGTGGACATATAGAGTATTCCACCCAACCACAGCTGAACACACATTTTTCTCAGCTGCACATGGGTCATTTTCCAAAATAGACCACATACTAGTCCAGAGGTCAAGCGTAACTATATGCAAGAAAATAGAAATTATCCCACACATATTATCTGACCACAGTGAAACTATACATAAATGATAAAAGAAACCAGAAAAACCCGCTAAATTCATGGAAATTAAACAACACCCTACTCAGCAATCAATGGGTTGCAGAAGAAATTAAACAAGAAATTCAACAATATCTACAATTCATTGAAAATTCAAGCACAACTTACCATAATTTATGGGATGAGATGAATGCAGTTCTTAGAGGGAAAATCACAGCTATGAACTCACACATTAGGAAAACTGAACGGGAAGAAATTAGCACCCTAATGTTGCACCTCTGACAACTAGAAAAAGAAGAGCAAACGAAACCCAGAGTGCAAAGACGGGAAGAAATCATAAAGATTAGAGCAGAAATCAATTCAATTGAGATAAAGAAAACAGTTCAAAGAATCTACAAATCAAAAAGTTGGTTCTTTGAAAAACTAAATAAACTTGATAAGCCTCTAGCCAAACTCATCAAGAAGAGGCAAGAGAAAATTCAAGTACAAGCAATAAGGAAAAGGGTGAAATCACCACAGACCCAGCAGAAACTCAGAAGAATATCAATAGTTACTTCGAGAATGTTTACGTTCACAGAATAGAAGACACAGAAGAAATGGACAGATTGCTCGAAAGGTACAAATTACCAAAACTGAATCAAGAAGATATAACAACTTTCAATAAGACAATAACAGCCAATGAAATACGAAACGTAATAAAAAGCCTACCGATTAAGAAAAGTCCAGGTCGTGATGGATTCACAGCTGAATTCTACAAGAAATTCATATAAGATATAATCCCCACACTCCACAAACTCTTCAAAAAGGAAACAGTCCTCCCAAAATCATTTCTGGAGGCAAGTATAATACTGATTCCAAAACCAGGGAAAGACACAACCAAAAAGGAGAACTACAGACCAATCTCCCTCATGAACATAAATGCAAAAATACTCAACAAAATCCTGGCAAATAGAATACAGCAAATCATCAAGAAGATAATAAACACCATGACCAGGTGGGATTCATCCCAGGGATACAAGGATGGTTCAATATTTGAAAATCTATAAATGTAATAGACTGAAATCTAAAAACCACATGATCTCAATTGATGCAGAGAAAGCTTTTGACAAAGTCCAACACTCATTCATGTTCAAGGTCCTACAGAAAATTGGAATAGATGGACTCTACTTTAATTTGATAAAAGCTATCTATGACAACCCAAAAGCTAATATGTAGAGAGCTGCGAATAGCCAT